>CM073773.1:28723212-28836446 GCA_037158775.1 Hetaerina titia
CTTTCCTTATATCTATTTCAATGTGTGAAGTAATGAATATATTATATATATATATATATATATATATATATATATATATATATATATATATATATATATTCATTCAAACATAGAAATAGGTATAAGGAAAGGGGATAGGAAAACACGTACTAAGCCCGACGGCGTGTGAATATTCACACATCAGGGTAGGGGGGCCAGTTCCTTTCCCTGTGCCGGTTATGGATTCCGAGGAAGATCTAGTTCCCGAAAAATCAACTAGCCTGGGTGGAGCTGCAGGTGCCCAAAGTGCCTTGCCCTAGAATCGAACACGGGACCCTCCAGTCAGTAGTCCAACGCTCTACCCACTAAACCACCGCGACCCGCATACATATATATATATAATAAAAATATTTTTTTATGATGTATATATAAAAAATATATACGCACACAAAACACGCCCATAACATACGTGCATATAAATATTACTCTGAAACGCAATTAAATGAAGGCGTATAAAAAATTTCCACAGCAACGAAATTACCAGAAATAAACAAACTTCAGTGACGACGAAGCGGAGAAAGGCTAAACTTACAACTGCGAACAAAACCTAAAAAAGTTTTCATCTCGACCGTTTATCACCATTATTATTTTTAAACAAAAGAGCACCGAAACACCATAACCCTAGGTGACAGAATGACCAGTCGACATGACGAAAATGAATACGTTTAAGCTCAACTTATGGACACGAGAAAAAGTTCACGCTTTTCATAAAATAGCAGAGAGAATAATATTTTAGAGATATTCATTGAATTATTTTGGAAAAAAATTCTTTAAAAAAGTCTTTGAAATTAAAGGGAAGGAGGATTAATGAGGCTAATCCCTGGTGGTCATAGAACACCTGCGCCCTTGGTCGCAATTTCTCTTATTTTCATAAAAGGGATTTATTTTGCAGGAAAATGGAAAGCTATAACGAAATTGATATTCCTTGGAAGGATAAAAAAGCCCCCCTTGTATGGGAAAAAGTGATCCCGTGAGCTATTATTATTTTTTTTTAAATACGCTTATTACCACGCTGAGACCATCTACGCATGCGACTACGGTTAAGCGGTAAAAATAAAGATAGAAACTGCTTTCCAAGAAAACATTAGCTGAAGTATTCTCTCTAACTGACTCAGATAAGAAATTCACTCTGAGATGGTGCGAGCAACAGCTTTTTCAAATACATGTTTTCGAAAATACATAAAATGCATTTTTGATGGCTGTAATGTTTTTTCTGACTTTCGTTCCCAAGTCATTTTTGTTAACCAGAGATACAATACGTCACCTGTTCACTAGGGTTCACTTGTTTCAAAACAAACAAATGATTCTTTTGATTCTATTATTTCTCCCAAAAGTGGTCACATTACCACTGTGACATCAAGCCCCTCCCTTCCCTGAATCCATTCCTTTTACGAGTGACCTCCTTCCTCGTATTAGTGACCTCATTACAGATGCACCATCACCTGTGAATCTCCGCTTCCTGAATCCAAATGATCATTCCCTAAACCAGAAGCATATCCCCTCCTTCCCATTCTCTTGTTGATGATCCTGAGAACCACTTTGAAATCAAACTTATCCTTCCCGTAGTCCCTTAAACTTGGCTGCCTTTCCCTTTTGTGGAATATTAACCAAAACTGATCCAACTAAGTCTTCCATCCAAATTCTTCCCTCATAAATGATGGGAATTAGTCCATAGAAAAACTTTTATCTCTCATTTTTTTCCTAAATCTTGAAGTAGTTCCGCGGTAATGCTGTCTTCCCCTCACGGCCTAGTGTGATTAAACTTCCATTTGTGCCTTTTCTTTCTGGTTTTAAACTATGCCTGGACCAAAGCTAAAAAAGGAAAAACTATCAACGCCGAGTGTTATGCGAACTTATTTCAACGTTTGAGCTAGGAAATCAAGCAAAAGCGGCCGCATTTGGCCAAGAAGAACGTGATGTTTCATCAATACCACCAGCTTTGCCACCAGCTCACAAATCTGTTATTAAAATGGCCAAAATTCATGGATTAAAGTTTTGAATTGCTACACCCATGCCCCCTATTCTTAATGGCTATTTTGAGGAGCAAGACAGTTCTTCTTATAAAAAAGGGTAACGAACAAATTGAACATCGCTGGGAAAACTTTTTAGAGCTGAAAGAAAAATTATGTTGAAAATTAAATAAAATTGTTTTCCCAAATTTTTGTGTCTTCTTTGTTGGGTCGGCTACTTCTGGGAGCAACCTTGTGAACTAGGTAAATCGATTTTCCTTTCATACTTTCTGACAGTGCTTTCCCTCCTTTGTAAAGCTCAACCCTTTCTCTTTAAAAAATCTCCAATTCCTCGCACTGCTTCTTCCAGCACTTTCCTTTGGCAGTATTAGATTCTTAACGCAGTTTAACCAACTTCTGAACCGACATCGATGAATGCAGCTCAACCAAGTTTGACGGCAAGTTCTTTCAACATGAAAGGGTCAATTAAATATTTGAAGTACAGAAGTACAATAATTTAAAAGACTGAAAGAATCATGTCTCTTTCTCTCTCAGTGGCAAAGGAAATCATGCAGAATGAGTGAAACACACTTTTCGAAACTCTACCGTTAAATTCCACTATTAGTTACATTAATGGCGTATCAAAAGGACAATACCTATGTGGAACTGTACAGGACTGCATAGCTTGAAGAAACTGGTTCTTTGGGCCAGGATTTAGACGTCAATATAAATTTCAAAAAAACCTTAGTTCGCCAGTCGACCAAAGGGGTTGCAAACATTGCTGAGTGAATTGGAGGTTCAGTGCGATAGATATGGGATGAGAATCAATATTAATAAAACAAAGGTAATGCGATTTTCCAGAATGAAAAAGGCTAAGCTAAACATTAAAATAGGCGGGGAAAAATAGAGCAGGTAGAACAGTTTACGTATCTAGGAAGCGTTTTGGACCAACACGGTCAAAGTGGTAGGGACGTAAGGAGAAGAATTTCGCTGGGAAGGAGGCTTTCTCAAGGAGGAGGGAGTTGATGACGGGGACGTTGAGTAGAGATGTTAAGACAAGACTCGTAAAAACTCTGATATGGAGCGTAGCTATGTACGGCGCGGAAACGTGGTCACTGAAGCAGGAGGATAGACGTAGATTGGAGGCTTTTGAAATGTGGGTGTGGAGAAGAATGGAGGTGAAATGGACTGAAAGGAAAACAAATGAGGAAGTACTAGGGATAGTGGGCGAGGAGAGGGGCTTATTGGGAGAAATCCTATGGAGACTGTAAATATGGATGAAAGGCGCATTGAAGGGCAGTGGGATGTTGAAGACTGTAATAGAGGGGAGAATATTGGGCAAACGAGGAAAGGATGGGAACAGGATAGGGATATTGGACGGGATGAAGGGAGGAAGGAAGTACACAGAGATGAAGAGGGACCTGATGTTAATTATGTTGCTGGATTGGGTTTTGTTTGGAGTCACAAAATATTTATTTGATAGTTGTGTCCATCCAAAAACCTATCTTAACAGGTAGATTACCTTACTTATGACTTTCAAATTCTCAAACTGTGCAATTCAGGGAAGGAAAAAATTATTACACAATCCATTATCATCGGTAGACCCTGAATGTACAGATCGGTAGTACTGGTAAACGAACACGTGTAGCTTTGAGAAAGTCCATTTTATGAAAATCCTAAAAGTAACATCGGTCTTAATAGTAAAATCCCGATTCGATTATTTATGTAAAATATTCCGAGTTTTGCGATAAATTCACCCTTTTCCTGATTTTCACCTGGAATATTTTTTCCGACTATGGGGTCAGTCCAACATCCCAAAAAAATTACCGCATTTCTACAACCCGCAGAGTCAAGAAGGCGGTGGGCAACACATCGGAAAAAATTTGTGGCGCGCCTTGAGAGAAAGAATCTCCCTCTCATTAGTACTTGCACAGCTATGATCACCGCAACGAAACGTTAGCGAAGGCAAGGCAACGGCAGCTAGGGCAACGGAGGTGTAACTTGGTAACTGAAGGCCTTTAAGCTGACAGCTTGGGTTTTCCGGGAGGAATTTCCCGGAGCTAAATCGTCGACACGCAGTCCCGCATGAGGAGTAGGATGGGAGGTGGGAGGTGAGGTGGGCGTAACCCACCCCCCTTTCCCGGTACACCGCCAGAGGGGCGTCCACGGCAACCAACCCGCACCGCCCCGGCAACGCGTTCATTTTGTTGATGACAACCACGTGTGCGGTTTCCTCCCTCCCTCCCCTGAAGGTAAAACGGTTACAGCGCCCTCCCTCCCCAAGGCCAACAACGTCATTTAACCCCTAATTTAAATTCATAAAAATATTGGTAACCGCTGGGTGGGGGAGAGGATTATTTTGAAATAAATTAGATGGGTCATGGGGGTTCTAATGCCTATTTCATCCTACTTATCCCTCGAGAATTTTGAAAATTACCCTTTTAGCCCTTGTTTCGCAGGGCAAGCTGTTACTTACGAGGAACCTTCATTAAAAGGGGAATCCATGGCATGTCTAGAGGGTGTGTGGCAGGGGATCTTGGACGGGATGCCTTATATAACTCGAACAGAGGATATTTTGGTTGGAAAGGAATGTTATAATGCCCATGAAACCTTAAGGCTTTCTAGGGTGCACTGCATAAAGACAATAAACACAGTCATCTATCAGTCAGGTCGGTTTGATAGGTGATGGTAGAGCTCACCCAGTCCTAAGCCGTATACGGCGTGTGAAATTCACACATCAGGGTAGGGGGACCAGTTCCTTTTCCTGTGCCGGTTATGGTTTCCCAAGATGATCTGGTACCCGAAAAATCACATAGCTGGAGTGGAGCTGCAGGTGCCCAGAGTGGTTTGTCCGGGAATCGAACCCGGGACACTCCGGTCAGTATTCTAACGCTCTACCACCTGGACTATCGCAACCCACGTACTCTGCATATAAAAATATAAATAAAAATGGCAGGAGGTGATTAAGTTCGCAATTAAGGTGAACGCGAAATGTAGAGTCCAGCAGCCAAGGGAATTCATTTAATTCTGAGTGCCTGACAGGAGAAATTCATAGAGTGTCTTTGGGAAGAAGATCAACTTAAAGGAAATTTAATAAATGACATTCCAGAGAATTATAAAACGCTTAGCTAAATACTTGAAATGGGAGGGAACGAATTAAAGAGGGTGGAAGCAGTTCGCACATTATTATGACATTATTTTTTTAAAGAAAAATATGAACTTCGTGTTAAAGGGACATTACGAGAAGAATCGCAATGACGAAAGAATTTTTCTTTGCAAGTAAGGGAATTGACGATAGGTGCGAATACTGAGGTAAAGAAAACACAAGTACAGTCTTTTAGTAATGTGGCATCATCATTATCTAGATACGAAACCTAGTAAGAAGTTTGATAAATCTCAAGCAAGGAAACTTCATGTTTCTGGCAGTTTTCTAAACAAAGCGAAGGGGAAAAGAGTTTCCATTGCATTCCCAAAAGAAGTGTGTGTGTGTGTGTGTGTGTGTGTGTGTGTGTGTGTGTGTGAAGGAGACGAAGCAAAGCAGTGTAGCAAGGTATGTCTTCGAAACTTGGTATTGGGGACATCATAATGAGGAGATGTTGAAGGTTGTGAAAATTTGGACATGCAGAAAATAATTGGCATGGATTTTAAACATGACCTGAAGAGAGGGATCCCCAAAATTGTCATCTAGAATCGAACCCGGGCCTTCCATTCTGTAGTCGAACGTCCCAATCACTGGGATACTCTAGCGTGTTTTTCAACCCCTTTGATACGAAAAAATAATTGTTTGAGATTGAAGCCATTAGCAAAGTAAGAAAAGTACTGACTAATAAACCTACGCTCATCATGAGCAACTTTAAATTTATGTACTGGCTCGACACCATGAACAACTTTAAATCCTAGCATAGGTAGGACACATAATTTCGCGGGCAACATTAAATCCTAGCATTGTTAGGGCACAGCACTAAACTGAGAGCATTAAATTCTTCATAGCGTACTGTTTTTACTGTATTGGCAAATCGCTCCACGAAAAGATTCATATGTTAAAATTGTCTTGGTATACATGCAGCACTCTACCAAACAGCATTAAATCCTAGTACAATTTTAAATACTAGCATCGTCTGGGCTCACCCCTCCATCTGCCTGGTATTTATACATGTACTAACATCTTCAATTCTGTGTTGACATCATTGTCGGCATTAACACAGTACGAAAAATACTGAAGAATAAACCTCCGCTCATCATTAACAGCCTTAAATTCTTGATAGGCTACATACAGGGGGTATATTCTAGGATTTGGAAATGTGGGTACGTTTGGAGAGAAATTTAGAGAACAAGTTCGACACTAGAGAACACTGACATCGAAGTTATAAATTTGTTGGGGGGGGGGGGAACGAAGAGAGGAAGTTCCTGAGGAAATTGAAATATTTCAGGGAAAGTAAGTGGAGGAAATATTCAGAGACAAGAGTGGCATATTGATAAGGCCGTGATGGGAGGGAGAAAGTTGGGCAAGGAGGGTAGGGAGGAAGGAACGAGAGAGAGAGAGAGAGAGAGGAAGGCTTTTGGAACGTCAGGAAGTCAGGCAGAATGAACGACGAACTGAAAGAGGAAGTACTTAATAATGGGGAATGGAAAGCGGAAGTCCACACGATATGCATTAGGTGCTACTTGTTTGATACGACCCAAAACCAAGGCCTATATTCTCAGTTACCTACGATGTAGACACATTTTAGGAATACCTGGTTTGCATAAAAAGTATCGGGATAAGTTTCGGCAGATCAGATTTATTTCAGACTCAGAATCTTTTCTCAACATCATTACACTCTATGCCCTTTTGATGTTAATGGCTATTGATGAACAGTTAATGAATACCTGAGTTATTATTGAAATAGCTCCAATGCACGTCTATCCTCCTGCTTCAGCGACCACGTTTCCGAGCCGTACATAGCTACGCTCCATATCAGAGTTGTAATTAATACATAAAATAGATAATTTGGGATGATTGTCGAATTCCAACAAAGGTCTTCTCGGGAAGAAGCGGATCCATTTCGGATGGAAGGGGCAATTGTTGGATCGTCAGATTATGAGATTTGATAAAAATTAATATTTATGCTACTCATATAACCGACACTGATTTTGAATACCTTCTATCTTTCGTACTTATCTACAGGAGGGCGGTGTTTCGATCAATAAATTAATGAAATTAGTTTGGATTAACTGAAAATGATTATCCAATTTTTCGCGTGAAAAAACATTCAAAAATAATTTTTATTTTTGATTTTTTGATTATATCCCCCGTATAATTGTTGTTTTTTAATATCCTGTACTTGTGGGTTATCATTCCGAAGAATGACTTTTTTAGGAGTTCTCCAATCTATTCTTTTTCATTCAAATCTCTTCATTCTGTCCATAGGTCCTCTGCCAACATTTTCCATTTCTTGATTCACACACTTATCAACCAATTAATGTATGAAAAGGTTTCCCGTCCCTTAGAATTTTCCGATGGGCTGATGACATTTTCCAACAAAATGAAATCCACACCACCAATCTTCGTAGATCGATTCATCAGACAAAAGGGTAAAACAGAATTGGGGAGTTAAAAAAAAATTGAAAAATTGAATATTATGGCAATCAAATTTGTTTGGGGTGTTCGGAGATGGCTTGACTCCCATCCGTTAAAATTCCCCGCTCTAAGGGGTTAAGGTTACGCACTCTTAACAATGCGAGAATGGCAAAAAACGCCTTGTTAACTTCACTTTTTTTTCGTTTCAACGGCGAAAGGAAGTCTTTAAAAGTGAAATTCATAGAGGCATAGTGAGAATCAAAAACAGTTAATTCATTTAGGATTAACCCGAGAGAAAAATAAAAACATCGGAAAAACGACTTCCGTCCTGTTGTTTACATTACATGGGTTGACTCTCTTTATCTCTATATCTTTAGGGACAAACGGATTTTCAATTTTAATTGAATTTTTCTATGTAAAGCATTAAGAAAATTCGATTTTGATGACTTGCGTTGACATTTTTGGCAAGTGCATTAACAGCATGGTTTGGGTTTAGAACGACGTCTCCATGGAAGAATATTAATGGTTTGTTGCGTCAGCTTCTCGAATCGACCATCCAGATTTCCAATCGATCGCGTTTCCAGGCTTCCGTCTCCACGCGATTTTTTTTTTAAAGTTTCGCAACTCCATATTGCGCCTCCCCTCTCATCTTTCCCTTCAATGTCCTCCCTCTCTCTCTCTCTCCCTGTAACTTGATATGGGTATGCCCCATATTCGTGTTGCATGTGCGTCTTTGTGTTGCGGCTGCCTTCGACGTCGTATCCTGTTTCGTCCGCCTGTGTTAGTTCCCATAGCCCACTTTGTGGACCCCTTTTGTTCCATACATCCCACTCTTGTTGTCCCTAGTGCTCCTCCAGCATCTATTTCTTAAAGTGGTTTTCGTACATGGAAGTGGCTTTTTGTGATGCTGTTATAATTAGCGATTTTAGTGACCCAAATGGCGCTTTTTGTGCTAGGAATAGCACTCGTTGTGCTATGAATAGCGCTCCTCGTGCTACAGATAACTCTTTTTGGGCTATGAATAGCCCCTATTGTGCTAAAAATAGCGCTGTTCGTCCTACAAATAACATTTTTGGTACTACGAATAGCCATTATTGTGCTATGAATGCGTTGTTCGTCCTACAAATAGCACTTTTTTGCTATGAATAGCCCCTATTGTGCTAAAAATAGCGTTGTTCGTCCTACAAATAACACTTTTTGTGCTACCAATAGCCATTATTGTGCTAAAAATTGCGCTCTTTGTGCTACAAATAACACTTTTCGTGCTATGAATAGCCCCTATTGTGCTAAAAATAGCTGTTCGTGCTATAAATTACACTTTTTGTGCTAAAAATTGCTCTTAGTTCTACGAATAACACTTTTTCTGCTACAAATAGCTATAATTTCATGTTACAATGAACACCTTGTGCTTTTTGTTCTACGAAAATCGTGCTCGCGTTGAAATTAGTATTTTTCTTGCAATAAAATAGAGCTCTTCGGTTTACCACAGCTTACGTGGCTTACATTTATGTCTACGAGTTACAAATACTTGTTCCAAACGAATATCTTTTACAGCACTAAAATTTTCACCAGCAACGGTGGGTCATTTCGAAAATACCTCGTCAATATTACAGTATTTTATAAAATAATCGTTCAGCTGTATACATACCTGTACAATCGTGAATCAGTATATTATAAATGCCTACACAACAGCGTTTTGAGTTTAACTTTGTATGCGCGGAGCAAATTAAAAGAGTATTTCTATCCGTAGAACTTTATATATTTTAAAAAACCATCTTTGACCCAAACATTTTCTCCTCTACTACATCGTTTCCGATCGCAACACGCCCTTCCACTTACTGCCGTACTTGCTCCTTTCATTTATCGTTCGTATGCTCTTGTTTCCCTTTCCCGTTCGATTTAACCATGTTTTCGAGAATTGAAGAGTTGAGGGTTTGGTTAAAAGAATTTTGATTTCTTCAAGTCATTTTTCAGGGATAAAAATTACAAAGGATCAGAGGGCCCAGATACATTTTATGGACTGCGGTCAGCTTTGATGGGACGACTAAGACTTGATGGTTAAGAATAAATAGACTTGCCAATGACAGGCTACGACGATTCCCCAACCTTCTTAAGAGTCCCGACTTGGCGCCAGCAGACTATTTCCTATTCCCAAAAGTGAAATCCTCCCCTAAGAAGCTTACACGCGTACCCTTAAGGGCCTACTACCTACCAGGGAGCCTTTGAGTCGAGGAAAACAACAATTTCTTCCTCTATTCGCCAAACATTCTCCCCTCTATTACCTTCTTCCACATCCCAATGCCGATCAATACGCCTTTCATCCATTTTTCCTGCCTCCATAGGATTTCTCCCAACAATCCCCTCTCTCCATACCCAGCACTTCCCCATTTGTTCTCTTTTCTGTCCACTTCACCTTCTCCATCCTTCTCCACACCCACATCTTTCAAAAGCCTCCAATCTACACCTATCAGCCTGCCTCAACGACCATGTTTCCGCGCCGTGCAACACCACGCTCCATATCAAGGTTTTCGCCGACCTTTACCAGTTAATGAACAGTTAATGAATACCTGAGTTACAGGTATCATTGAAATAGCTTTTCCCCATATGATTCGATACTCCTTCTCATGATACCTTTCGTAATTTAAGTAGGGATTTTAATTAGGCACCTTTTTGGAACACGTTACGGGGTTATAGCTATTGAATAAAACTTTAAGGAAACCATTGGCTTAAGCGCTCGTTCGACTGCTGGATGAAGGATCCTGGTTCGTTTTCCGTTGACCTTGGATCCGTCCAACATCCTGAGCGATTTTTCTGGCGTCCCAAAACCCCCTGGAAATCGACAATCGAGGCAGGAAAAAGGAACCAATTTATGAATTTCACACCACAAAAGGGCTTTACAAAACCATCAGCCCGACAAATCGACTGATGTGTGGTTCTGATGTGTAAGTACCGGTCAAGGAAACTTTGTTGCGCTTGTGATCAGCTCAACTCCGCCTTCTCCATCTCTCCTGTGTTAGTCCTTTTTTTAAGGTAATCTACCGGTTAAGGTAGGTTTTTGGATTGATAACCTCTTTCAAATAAATATTTTGTAACTCCAAAACTCGCTTTCTCCATTCTTCTCCACACCCACATTTCAAAAGCCTCCAATCTACGTCTACCCTCCTTTTATACAAGCATATATATATATACATGGAGGGAGGTATGTTGGCAAGCGACGCTGAAAAAGGCAGTCGGCTCTGAGCTGTGGTGTAGTGAGGAGCTCTGTTAACGCGAACCTCCACGCTCGACCCACGTCACGGAACGCGATGCCGAAGTTTTTGGAGCAGCGTTATTCCATCAAATTTGCGGTACAGCTTGGGAAATCGTCTACCGAAACTGTCGGTATGATTAACCAGGCTTACGGGGAGTAAGCCATGTCCAGAAACATGATCTTTCGGTGGCACAAGATGTTCGTGGAGGGCAGAGAAGAGGTCGACGACGAACCACGGCCTGGACGCCCATCAACGACACTCACCGACGAAAATGTGCAAAATGTTCGCGATGTAGTGAACTCTGATCGTCGTCTTAGTGTTCGAATGATAGCAGAGCAGTGTAATGTGCCAAAAACAATGGTGCACGAGATTATTAGGGACCAATTACAGATGCGAAAAATTTGTGCAAAGTTGGTGCCGAAAGTGCTCAGTGATGATCAAAGACTCAATCGTTTGGAAATCGCGACACAACTTGCGGATCACTGCAAAAATGATCCACACACCACCGGACTTCTTTCTGTTCCCGAAGATAACGAGGAGTTTGAAAGGAACGCGATACGGGACTTTGGACGCCGTCAAAGAGGCCCTGACGACGTGTCTTCGAGAGATTCCCGATGATGCCTTCGCGGGAGCGTTCCAGGAATGGGAACGCCGCTGGAACAAGTGTATCGACTCAAAAGGGTCCTATTTTGAGGAATATTAGCTTAAGATATGTAAAAGTGTAATAAATTTACTGGCACAGGGAACGGAACTGGTCCCCCTACCCTGATGTGTGAATATTCACACGCCGTCGGGCTTAGTACTGGGTGAACTCTACCATCACCTAACAAACTGACCTTAAAGTTGATTACTGTGTTTATGGTTTTATATGTATATATATATATATTTGCTGCATATGTATATACATATATCCTTGTATGTATCCTTATGTACATATATATCCTTGAATGTACGTCAGCTTTCCAAAATAAACTTCGGAATGATTACTGTAATTTAGGTGTCAAAATTGAAGAATACATATGAGAAAATCGATACGTAGCGATACGTACGATCGAGATACGTAGCATCGAAAATCACGATGCCTTTATGAAAGGTGAAAAGGAGTGGAGTGTGTGTTTTTACTGGCGTTCACAAAAGTTCCATTTTATCCCTTTTTCCTCCTCTGACTTACATAAGCGTATCTATAGTGTTAAAAATCATACATGAACACCTTCTTTGATTTGAAAAATATGCGATACGTGATTGTTGCAATTGTGTTACTAAGAACTCTTCGTTTTACCCAAACTACAATGGATTTAGATTCTGCCAAGAATAACTCGAGCACCTTGAAGGTGATGGGTAGACGAGGGAGAACACATAACAGCTCCAAAAGGAGACAGGCGTTGAGGATGACGAGGATCCCAAAGGAGAAACGTAACCAGGGCGACATGTCAACGAAGAACATTAAGACCATTAACGGAGAAAAATGTGAGGGGCGAAATTCGAAGCGGTTAAAAGAAAAAAAATCGGGGAGAGTGGAGCGAAGGAGGTAGACGAAGCAAAAGATCCCATGTGCAAGTGGAAAGGGAAGAAAAAAAACAAAAGAAGTCAGCGGGGCGGAATTTCGTCCGGGAAGAATAAAAGAGAAGTGCGAAAATAAATTTTTGAGGAGGAAAGAAAAAGAGAGGAGACCTGTTCTTCATCGGAGGAGAGAGGAAAAAAATATTAGTTGCAGATCTCAAGACGGTTACCGAAAAAAACAAAGGAATTCCTCTCGACCGGCGAGGGAGTTTCGCGCGCAGTTTAACAGCATTCCTTCGACATCCTCGTGAGAAAAAAAAATAAGAAAAGGAAAGTTTTAAAGAAAGAAAATAATGACTGAGTGAAAAGATTAAGGTAGAAAAATGCCAAGTGTCAACTGCACAGGCGTGAAAACGAAAATGAAGTGGACGTCACATTCTTGGAGACACAAACTGAAGACGATAGATAAGTTTTTTTTCTGGTCCACTGTGAAACGTGCGTCACAAAAAAACCAATTATAGCTTTAACGAATTAATTCACACAATACCAAAAAAAATAATTGGGAACTTCTGGCAAGCGAACAATAAAATACATTTATTTAAGCTAGAAAATTGGATGTTTCTTGCTGTTTTCTAAACAAGGCGAATGGGAAAAGAATTAGTAAAAAAGAGTATCTATGGGAAGAAGATCAACCACAAGGAAAATTTAAAAAATGACATTCCAGAGAATTATAAAACGCTTAGCTAAATGATTGAAATGGAGGAGAGCGAATTAAAGAGTGTGGGAGCAGTTCGCACATTATAATGACATTATAGTTAAAAGAAAAATATGAACTTAGAATTAGAGGAATGTTGCGAGAAGAATCGCAATGGCCGAAGAAGTTTTCTTTGGAAGTAATGGAATTGACGATAGGTGTGAATATTGAAGTAAAGAAAACACGAGTACAGCCTTTTAGTAATGTGACATCATGATTATCAGGATACAAACCTTGTAAGAAGTGTGATAAATCTCAAGCAAGGAAACTTCATGTTTCTGGCAGTTTTCTAAACAAAGCGAAGGGGAAAAGAGTTTCCAATGCATTCCCAAAAGACGTATTTGTGTGAACAAGACGAAGCAAATCCGTGCAGCAAGGTATTTAGGGACATGATAATTAGGTAATGTTTGAAGGTTGCGAAAATTTGGACATGGAGAAAATAATTGGCATGGATTTTAAACATGACCTGAAGAGAGGGATTCCCAAAGGTGTCATCTAGAATCGAACCCGGGCCTTCCGTTCTGTAGCCGAACATCCCAATCACTGGAATATCCTAGCGTGTGTTCCTCAACGCCAAAAAATAATTGTTTGAGATTGAAGCCATTAGCAAAGTAAGAAAAGTACTGACTAATAAACCTACTCTGATCATGAACAACTTTAAATTTATGTACTGGCTCGACACCATGAACAACTTTAAATCCTAGCATAGGTAGGGCACATAATTTCGCGGGCAACATTAAATCCTAGCATTGTTAGGGCACAGCACTACACTGAGATCATTAAATTCTTCATAGCGTACTGTTTTACTGCATTGGCAAATCGCTCCACGAAAAGATTCATATATTAACGCTGTCTGGGTATAGCATTCTACCAACAGCATTAAATCCGAGTACAACTTTAAATGCTAGTATCGTCTGGGCACAGACGTCCTCTATCTGCCTGGTATTTATTCATGGGAACATCAACTAACATCTTCATTCATTTATCTACCACTTAGCTATCATCTGCCATTAGACGAGATATCTATCGCACATAGTTTTTTTCATACCCTTAATCAAAGGTGTCAATCACACGATTCGTCCCTATTTTCCATCAACAACTGTTTCTGACAACGTAATCCTCCCTCAAAATGCAAATATAACAGGTGAATTTATCACCAGGCCTTTCAAATGTTTTCCTTGAGTACATTTTTCAGCCCAATCTTCGCGGAACTTGCGCCGGCAATCGATCCGTCCAATTTCACCATCAATTCTCCCGGGGGGCAACCCAAGCCGCCATTGCCAGCAATATTCCCTCCCAACCGCTACGCTACATGCCTTGCATCACTAAGGAAGTTGGAGCCTTTTCTACGCCTTGATGAAGTGTCTTCTTATTTGCAGAATTTTAAGTTTTGGGCTGACTCTTAACCTTTCCCCAATTAAAATCCCTTGTTTGCTTGCTATTTTCAGCTAACCTCGCCTTTCTTCCTTTTCTCATATCCAGACGACCTGGCTTCCCAAATAACGATTGTCTCCCACCCCTATCCAAGTATTTAATTTGACCAACTAGATACATATATTTGTTGCCTACTTCCATTCTATTCCCATCTATTTGACTCAACCCCTCCAAATTAACGACTATCCCATTCAGAGTTCGATCGCATAACTTAGAAACACAGGCGCGTTTTTTTATGAACTTGAGGGCAAATTAATGTTCTTATTTTCACGCTCCGGGTCTCTCACCATAGTTAATAACAGTGCTAGCTGGAACAACAACGTGCTGGACAGCAAAATCGGTGATTTCAACACCATTCTTCAGAGGAAACACGAGTCACGTATAACGATGACGTCATCCCTAACGCGATAAATGTTTATAATTCTTCGCGGCGACTCCATAGATGATATTCTTTCTCTGCGAGTATAAGTATTTTGTCATCGTCTGAAAAACGAAAGAAGGGTTTGTTTTCCTAATCCAACATTACAGGGCATGCATTAAAAAAATGTAGACCGAAGTAAATATATATATATATAGATGATTTCTTCGAAGTAACACGGAAGTGTTGAATAAAAAACTTAGACAGTAACACACTGCACGAGAACACATAAAAAGAACACTCACAATAATATCTTGATAATTTCGACGGACTCGAGCTCCGTCTTCTTCGGAAGATAAGATATGACTCATCTTATCTTCCGAAGAAGATGGAGCTCGAGTCCATCGAAATTATCAAGATATTATTTTGGTGTTCTTTTTATGTGTTCTCGTGCTGTATATTACTGTCTATATACATACATTTTTGTTTATATATATATATATATGTATATAATAGTTAGTATTATAGGTAATCTACCGGTTAAGGTAGGTTTTGGATGGACACTACCAAATAAATATCTTGCCTCTCCTAACACAGCCCAGTTTGTCTAACATCCTCCACTCTATCACAGTCTTCAACTTCCCACTACCGATCGATATGCTCCCCGCTATGCACATCCACGATGCATATCGATATGCACATCCCCACAGACATATATTAAAGCAATGATCTAGTTTCAACTTAAACGCATACAAAATGCACATACTCGTACAAGCAATTAATATGCACTGGTATATGCTCCTACTAATGCACCAGATGTCTACGCAGCGTTTAACCTTATTGAATAGTGTTGCATAAAGGTACTTTCTTTGGTGTGATTAAAATTTTTCGAGTGCATGATCAAACTAATATATGTGTAGAGGCAACATTATTGTCATTGTGCATGTATGCCTGATTACCTAACACCCCCCGCCACACGCCCTTGCGGCGGCTTACGGGGTATTTCGTAGATGTAGATAAACATTGCCCTCACTTGGAACAACATTGAACTTGATATGGTTACTCATACGATTCCTGATCATACGAAAAAAGAACGCATATTTACATGTACGACTTTCTAGACCGAAGTCTATCTCTATTCGTAGTAGAAGCAGTATTTAGGGAAGGCGACCAACAGCTAAGATCATTTGCACCATTAGGGATGGACAGGAAAGGATAAAGGGTGGACAGAAACCCGGCAACGGAATTAGCCTGCTCTTGTCGAAAGGCGTCAAGGGGTCCACAGTTTAACGTCCCATCCGACGAACAGCGTACTCACTCAGAGTGCCCTCCACAAAGCACCTAAAGTAGGGATCTGGATGCCACTGAAAAATATTCGACACCGCCGGGATTAGAACCCGGGCCCACTGGTTGGCGAGCAAAAAATGCATCTCGATCCCTGTCTATTTCTCTAATCTTATAACTGATAACTAACCAGTCCATATTATCTGAGATCATTTTCAAAAAGGATCTAGGCTTTCTCAAGGAGAAGGGAGCTGATGACGGGGACGTTGAGTAGGGAGGTTAAGAAAAGATTCGTAAAAACTCTGATATGGAGCGTAGCTATGTACGGCGCGGAAACGTGGTCGCTGAAGCAGGAGGATAGGCGTAGATTGGAGGCTTTTGAAATGTGGGTGTGGAGAAGAATGGAGAAGGTGAAATGGACCGAAAGGAAAACAAATGAGGAAGTACTAGAAATGGTGGGGGAGGAGAGGGGTTTGTTGAGAGAAATCCTATGGAGGCAGGAAAAATGGATGAAAGGCGTATTGAGCGGCAATAGTGGGATGTTGAAGAAGGTAATAGAGGGGAGAATGTTGGGCAAGCGAGGAAAGGGCAGGAACAGGATAGGGATGTTGGACGGGATGAAGGGAGGAAAGAAGTACGCAGAGATGAAGAGGGACCTAATGTAGAGTAGGTTGCTGGATTGGGTTTTGTTAGGAGTCGCAAGTTAATTATGTTATAGTTGTGTCCATCCAAAAACCTACCTTAACCGGTAGATTACCTTATAATCACTGACGAACACACCATTTCAGTCTTACATGTCTGGATGGCGAACAATTTTGGAATACGACGTGTCAAAACGGATGTTTCGTCAAAATATATTCGTTCCTTCCCTGCCGTTTCCACGAATAGAACGATGTTGAGGCGAAAAATACTTCTATCAGTATTAATTTCCTCCCTAGCAACTCTAAACGAAACTTAAAACCGGTCTCAGCCATTTATTACCACCTCATTAAGGGATGGCCTTTTCTGAAACGAACGCAAAAACCTTGGTTCACCCCCACCCCCTCATCCGCCATCCCCTTAAAGGAAGATTGTCACGCCTCATGAATACCAAACATTCCCTCCCAATCCTCTTGGAAGAAGTCTTTGCGCTGCGTTAATAATCTCTCTCTCTCAAAAGAACTTTACAAGCTCTTGGGAATAGCTCCGGAGTTTGCTTTTTTTTTTGAGAGCGTTACATTACTTAGATAATTTTTATGAGCGAAACTTCTCTTAAGGTATTCTTTCCCCAGGGCTAAGTCTCTGTTTGTGAGACTATTATCAATAACAAGGAATCCCATCGTTTCCTACATAAGATCTCAGAGAAAAGGAACTTGAAGCATTTTAGTATACCATTAAGGAAAAAGTAGAAGAAGGAGGAACAGTTCACGTATTTCTGGGAAATGTTTCAGCCAAACACGGGGAAATAAAAAAAATATAAGGACAAGAATTGGGTTGGCAAAAAAAAAGAATTAAATTCTTGATATAGATCGGAGGGTACGCTTAATAGGGAACACTTTATTTTAAAAAGATATTATTTCAGATTGTACTTGTGCATGCTCACATAAACGTGGTCGAGGAAGAAAATTATCTCAGAATGGAGACTTTCTAAAAAGGAGAATTGGGTAAAAGATGGAAAAGAAATAAAAGTGATGGGTTAAGCATTAAAATAGAGTCATTTGGAAAAATCCAAACGAGATAAGAGGAGTGGATGTAAGGAGGCATTTGGGATTTGCAAGGATTTCGCGAAATACGATAAATTATTCGTATTATGAAGTTAGCACAAGTGGACAAAGACAAAAACACAGAAACACACAAAAAAGAAAAGAAACTCACTAGGTTTCGATTTTTCGAAGGTTGTCCACGCCACCTTTCTCAAGGAAGAGAAGGACAGAACTGACCTATCTGGCAACAGATCTGCCTTCTCTACCTTGAGAAAGGTGACGTGGACCACCTTCGAAAATTCGAAACGTAGTGAGTTTCTTTTCTTTTTTGTGTGTTTCTGTGTTTTTGTCTTTGTTGACTAGTGCTCACTTCATACTCATTATTATTCACGTCCGTACGAATTTCACATAGCCCATATATGGCGCTATACATGTCATATATCTATATTCCCAAAGCGATATATTTCGTACAACGCAGTAAAACTGGTACATGGTACAAGCTCTAAATATCGGAGTAGAGTGAATACTATAAACCAAAATAGAGATGGGTAGGTATGGATGATGCCCTTAACTTACCACACCCTGATTATTCACCACATAAATATACGCATTCCACCCCGAGGGTTAACAAATTGTACTCATCGGAAAGTCAGTGTGTTAGGTTTTCGAAGAGAATCAATGCAAACAAAATAAAATTATGCGATTTTTGATAGCATAAAACTAAGTTGAACATTAAAATAGGCCATAAAGTTCAGTACATGGAAAATTTTATCAATTTTACAAGTGTTTTGTACCAAAATGGTCACAGTGGTACGGGGAAAAGGAAAAGAATAGCGTTAGATGAAGAAATTTGTTTCTCATGCTCTCATTCTACAGCCCTGCTTAGTATTACGTCTCTGACGCTTGACTTGCTTCTTTTGTCGTAGTTTCCGAGCAGGATTCCTGTGGTTTCCTTTGATAAAACATTCAGAGACATTTTTTTTTTACAATTTACTTATTGCCTGTAATATTTACACTTTGTGTTCATAGGAATACTTCATTGTGAGATTCATTTGTTTGATTGGAGGAATGTAATGTGTAAAGGTTAATATGATAATAAATGCTTTAAGAATTGTAGTGAAGTTTTAGATTGTATCTATTTTGTATGTTTATTGATATATCGGAAATTTTTAAGATTCAGATGGTCAAAGTAGTTGGGACGTAAGGAGAAGAAATGCACTAGGAAAAGAGGCTTTCTCAAGGAGGAGGGAATTGATGACAGGGACGTTGAGTAAGGCTGTTAAGAAAAGGCCTCGTCAAAACTTTGACATGGAGCGTAGTTATATGTACGGCGCGGAAAAGTGGTCACTGAAGCAGGATGATAGAATATATATATGATAGATAAATGTTGGCGTGGAGAAGGATGGAGAAGGTGAAATGTTCAGGAAGAAAAACGGAGGTAGAAACGCTAAGCATCTCCCAAAGTTTCTTTGGAGTAATACAAATTTCGTCATTCAAAAGGTGGAACAATGGTTTCCGACGCAATCTTCTGAGTTATACAATGACGTCCTTCGAAAGGTCAAGAAACGCTGGGAGAAATTTACAATTCTGGAAGGTGATAACGTGGGGAAGTCTTACGAATAGCAAATGCAAAAAAATAAAGTTTTCATCTCAAATATTTTTTTTGCGATGATTTAAAAATTTACGAAACGCTCTCGTAGGAAGTAAGCTCTGAAAAATGATGGCGTTAAAATTATATTTTTCCTTAGATTAAAGCTCAGAAATAAATGGTTAATTATAAGGCCACTGCAGTTAGCAATATTCTTCAGATCCCGTGTAAAATCCAACGGTAACTTTGACCGGTAGACGCTCTCCAAACGAATAACGATTGCGCACTTCTTCGTACCTACTTGACCACTTTAGTCCCATATACACTCAGATGCTCACTCACTTACTCACATCTCTCCCCACGTGACTTCTCAGTGATTTACCTCTCCAGACGCACTTCCTTGCCCTCGACACACACACACACACACTCTTCGCAAGAAGAGTGCCCATCCCGTCGTTCCAGTCGTCGTACGTAATTAAAACATGGCCGGCAATTAAAATGTTCTATAGGGCCAAAGAGAACGAAGAAGAGGACGGGGTCGCCGAGGTGAGAGGGGACGACGGCGATAGATTGAAAAGAAAATGAAAGATAGCTTGCGCAAGGAAGAGGGGGAAGATGAGGATTTGGCATTTAAATCCCCCGTTCGTTTGGGAGAGAAAATTCAAACCCCTATCGTAATTACAACGGGATTTAGTAATTTTCAACTGTACTGTGTCCATAGATGACGTCAGGACCCATATAAGTCGTGGATTGTCAAGTTTTTTATGAAAACTATCGATAACAATTTTTTTCCTGGCATGTGCCCGAAGTGCTGAATTCAAACCGTCGGTTAAGCGTGTTCATGATCGCAGATCGTATTGACATTGATAAGATGACAGTGCATACCATTATCACTGATAATTGGGCGATGCGAAAGATCTGCGCCAAACTTGTACTCCCGAAGGTCTTGATGATGGACTAAGAGCAGAGTCGAGAGTCAGCTTTTTAAATACTTTCTGCAACCCTATCGCGACGATTCCCCAACACTCTTACAGTACCGACTTGGCACCAGTAGACTATTTCCTATTCCTAAAAGTGAAATCCTCCCTCAAAGGACACCACCATGGGACCCTATGTGGCATCAAAGAAACTTGCACGTGTACTTTTAAGGACATTCCGCCTACCAGGGAGCCATGGCGTTGAGGAAAAACCGCTGGCAAAACTGTGTCGACGCTCAAGGGATGTACTTTTAATAATTTTGAATACTTTAAGCAATATCTGAAATATAGTAAATCGTTTTTCTTTCAAAACTGTTCCCGATGATATTAATTCAAAGCATGTAGCGATAATTTTTATACAAACTATGTATCGACAAATTTTATTCAAACTAAACATCGATAATTTTTTTCGAAATATATATCGATAATTTCTATGCAAACTATGTATCGATAATTTTAATTCAAACCATGAATCGATAATTTTTATTCAAACTATTTTTCGATAATTTTTATACAAAATACATATCGATAATTTTTATACAAACTATATATCAATAATTTTTATACGAAATATAAATCGATAATTTCTATGCAAACTATGTATCGATAATTTTAATTCAAACCATGTATCGATAATTTTTATTCAAACTATATATCGATAATTTTTATACAAAATATATATCGATAATTTTTATACAAACTATGTATCGACAATTTTTATTCATACTATATATCGATAATTTTTATTCAAACCATGTATCGCTAATTTTTATGCAAACTATGTATCGAAAATTTTTATACAAACCATGCATGCCTTGCTCACATTAGAAAACGTACTATGTTTCACACTAAGGCAGTGTAGCACGCAATATAGGTCAATTGCATTACATGTCATTAAACGCACTTTATTTAACGTATGGTACATAGTATACTATGTAGCAATGTGTGCGTGTATCTGGTCAAGGGTTTTTGTACGTGTATTTGAGATAACATATTTTAAAGAAACATTCACGAGGAGAAGGGAATAGAAGACAGGGATTTTGAGCAAGGACGTTAAGAAAGGGCTTGTTTCATCTTTCATATGAGAGCGTAGTTACATATGGGATGAGAATAAATATAAATAAAACAATGTTTGTGCGGCAATCCAGAAAGAGAAAGGTTAAGTTAAAAGTTGAATTAGGAGGGCAGAAACTTGAGCCGGTGTTTAGAACAGTTTACGTATCTCGGAACGGTTTTGGACCAAAATGGTGGAATTAGTAGGGACATACGTAGAAAAATTGCACTAGGCAAAGAGGCTTTCTCAAGGAGGAGGAAATTGATAACGGGGACGTTTGAGAGTTGTATACAAGACAATCATTGGAGAATGCTTTACTTGGACAATGCAAGACGCATGGGATGTAATCATATAAGTAATGATATTAGGCACTATCTCAGGCGTGACTCGGTGGAAGTCTATTAGCATACTGGGAATAAATGAGTGATAACCAACTTGACAGATTTCATTGGATTTTTTTTATTTTTCATAACCATGGTTTCGCCACATGACAACATCATCAGGTGTTGATGATTATGTTACCATGCGATGTAAACATGGTCGTGAAAAATAAAAATTCTAGCCTCACTTACCCTGGTCAAAATCAATAGTATCCTATAAAGATAGAACAACAATGTAACATATGTAAGTATTAAGAAATAATACAGATCCAATTGAGCAGTTCATGCAATTAGGGCAGTATTTTGGCGGAAAAGGGGGGAAATTAAGAGAAGAATTGCGTTATTCAAAGTGGTGTTTCCAAGAAGAAGAAGACTAATGACGGATAAACACATATTATGCATGTGAATAAAAGATTTATGAATAATTTGATATTGAACTTTGATATTAGTGCTTTATGCATTAAAATTGTTGCCACAAGTTGACCGTAGGTCCATATACATATTAAATTTACTGCGTAAATTTGCGGCAGGTTAATTATCTGAGGATGTTAAAGACATATTACAGGCCCCGAATTAATATGCTAAATCAGATCACCAACGTAAAATCAGGGAGATTTATTGTGGAACGTATAGATATTTAAAACGTCGTTTTTTTTCGTACCATTAGGGATGAAAATAGAAAAGACAGAAATCGCATAGGGAATGATTAGAATTGGCAGTTTTCTAATAGTCGATATCCTACATGTTCTTTCCTACATGCCATAATTCATGTGACAGACTCATCTTTTTAACAGTTCCACAGCACGATTCGATTACACGTATCCTTTCATCGACTATTATTGCATGAAAGTACTTTGTTTCGAGTATTTGACATTTTTCGAGTGCACGGTGAAACTAATATTTATGTAGAGGTGACATTATTGGGGTTCTGAATGGATGACCTAACACCCCCCGCCACACGCCCTCGACGAGTGTTGTGTAGAAGTAAACGCATGTGTGCCTTAAGTCTTTGAGGCAATGAGAAGATGGGCGTGGATACTACAGGGACGCGGGTGTGGCGAGGACAAAGAAAATCATGTTCTAATGGACGGATGAAGACAGAAAAAATCGCTTGTGTTTCAAATATGATCGAAGGAGGGAGTCGTGATAGTCGGAAATCCGAAGAAGGTAAAGAGAGCGGAAGGCAGGCAATCATTACGAAGGTATTGAAGAAAGAAATAGTGTAGGGGCAATTGAAGAGGAAGTTCGCACCATGCTTGAAAATAAATGGTCTTTGGGGACCGTCTGTAATCGACATTTGAAATAGGCAGAATACCTTGAATGAATGAATTTGACTGAACCTATCGTATTCTCTATTCATGAGCTTTGAAATTAAGGTTAAATGATCAATCCGGAGTTGTTTAAACAAATGTGAATCGCAAACTACGGGACTAGGCGAATCCTTTAAGCTAATATATCCACGAAAAGAATTTTTTTATTAAAACAACTTCACTTAACATATTTAACGTAGTTTATCTAGAGTGCAAAGGGTCCTGCGCAATCAGCGAATATCCATTCATCTTTCCTGATCAGTTCATTCCTTTGCACTCTTACCATTTCCAAAAAAGAATATTCTACATCAAAGCAAAAAAAATCAAAGTTAACACCAATTCTGATCGCCTTTTCGTCCATTTCTCGTTTTATGGTAGCGCCAAAATGTCTGAGTACAACGCAGAACCACAATTAATGCATATTGATTGAATAAAAGCCCTTGGTCGGCATTATTGCTGAGAAAAAAAGCGACTTCGTTCTATTTGAGAAATGTCTATTCATGAATTTAAGTCGACCATCGTTTTTAAACATGATGTCAGTTACTACATCAGCACCTTAATTCGAGTGATCCTCATAAAATTACATTGAAATGGCCGACGTAGGGAAGGAATTTGCGAAAAAAATTAGTTTAAATATCGACCGATTTGGAAGAATGCGTAAAATAACCTTTGAGAAATGTTGAGCGCCCTGTAGTAGTCAAATGTTTAGAAAAATGAGTGCCGCTATTTATTCAATACTTGCGTCATACGAAAAACAACAGTTGAATATCGAAATCATCAAACGACACCCACAGTTACGATTCGATATGAACGATGTAAACAAACTATTATTAACGCTTGGGATTCGTCTACGACGAAAATTTTAAAGCTTTCAATAAAAACGAATGCGCACTCGACTGCCATGACCTCAGTTTAACCTAACGATTGTCTCCGATCATGTAGTTACATGTTTTTCCATACGTGGCGGTTGCCAGGGGTTGTTTGTTTATAATTGCTCTAATACGAGGCTTTGAGAAGTGACTTGTTTGTTGATATAATTAAACGTATGTGGCATTAAAAGTTGAAAAGCTAGATTTAAACGAAATTTAAGTGGTTGGAATCGTTTGATGATAATAGTAATAGATCGGATTTCGAGAAATGGAAATTTATCCAACAGTGTTAACACAAGATATTCATAATCCTCTGCTCTGTTGGGACATTATTGCTCAAGTGAGAGATTTAATTCTCATAGTTGTTTATATTCGACGCAAACGATTATTAGGACATACTTTTCAAATCTGGTGGCGTTTTCCTTCAGCCGAAAGCGAAGTAGCCGTCGTCTAAATAATGAGACGGATGCTCTGTTAGTGAAAGTTAAAGAGCATTTCGGTTAAAAGTCGCAAAAGGTTCGTGGCGGAAAGACGGTGAGTTGGAATATAAAAAAAAAATATACAAGAGAGGAGCGGATAAAAAAAATCGACGGTCTCCCGTCTGGACTCGTGAAGTGCACGCCTTTCCAAGTGGAGAAGGGTTGAGAAGAAAGGAAGGGTCCAAAGTCTTGACTGGCTGGGGAGAGGAAGAGGGAAGGGGAAACGTTACAACACGTAAGATGTGGATTTCACGCTGTGAAGGACAGCATATTAATTAAAGGGAACGAAATAACCTCCCGGAATTCGCATACGAAATTAACTCCTCCCCGGAAAGTTTCAACATCGAAAGAGCTGACAGACAACAATGTCAACTGCAACGGCGTTGGATACTACAAAATGGCGGTTTTCCGCCAATAAATAAACGAAAACTCCACGTTTTCCACTGGTGATAGACACCGCAATTAACGAGGAAATAAGTAATGCATTTTACTGACCGTATCAAACACAGTCCTCTCTTGATTAGTGACAGCTCCATGGTGTAAATAGAAAATAAAATCCTAGAGTACTTCATCCACATTAAATTTTGAATTTCTTGAAATTCGGCCGTAATTATTTCAACGTAGTCGGGTTATATTGAATTGTCTTCCTTAAAAAAAACGGTCTGTTACGCCTCAGTTAAAATTTAATCAACACTTTCAGCGCAGCTAGCCTCTTACTGGAATGTATGCATTATTAAACTGTTTTAATTTCACATAGCCTACAGAAAAACAGTGTAAAAAAACTTAAGAATGTAACCATATATTCGAAAAAGTTATGATGAACTTAAAAATTAAATAAATTACCTTCATAATTAGCCAATAGTTAAGAGGCCTAGTTATAAAAATCAAATGAAAGTCGTGTTTTTTTGGATAAAAATCTTGTTGGACGTGGAGATTTAATTGTAAAGCGAGGTTTTCATTCTTTTTGGCGATTGTTTCCCGAATGAACATAGTTCTTCCGTCTTTCTCATACCCAAAACAAACGCTGAGATCTTATTATAACTCCTGTCACAAAAAATTCCCCCTTTCTCTGCAGAACAGTCGGGAATCCAATCAATAAAAGAAACCTTAAGAGAAAAAGGTTTTTGGGTAAAGAAGCCCTCCTTCTTTTGTGGAAAGGCACGGGTCACATGTGTTACCCACGTGGTTCGAAGCGATTGACAAGAGAGAAAGGGAAAATGAATCTTTCGCCATGCTTTTTTGAAGGAATGTTTTTTTGAAATTATCTTTGGTATTACCTTCAAGGGTGTTCTGAAAAGTTTCCGACCTAACAAGGATACAAGACATTTTTTCCGAAATTTTCTGAGTTCGGAAACCACCCACGTACTTTGGAATTTGAAAAGACGATTCCCGATTTTCAAAAAAAAAACATTCTTTGACACAATAAAAAATATACTAATCAGCTCTTGACATGAGCGATACATAAAATGTAGTAGCTTTCCCTCGAATATTAATTTCTCATGTCGACCAGGTAATGTTTTCACTCGCAAAAAACTAACGCCCAATCAATGCAAACGGAACTAAGTTTAGACATGGCTTCGTGGGGGTTAATACACTTAATTATATTTTTTCAATAATTTGAAATCGTAACATAAACTGTAACATGCCTGACTTTAAGCAACCGTGGAAATAAAAAATGGAAGAAAATTAGAAGTCAAAATACACTAAGACAAGTAAAAATTGGCAATATTAATCATGATATTCCACCATATCACGCCTGAAACGTGTCTTTTTATTTAACTAAGACAAGGATGGAATATCTCGAAAGCATTATCTACAAATTTTGGCGAATACGACGTGAGTTGCAGAAATAACGGAAATCTGTGTCATTTGGTAAGAATAACATTTTTTAGTGCATACCAAAGTTATCCTCTTCTAAGTAGTCCCCATTCATTAGATACAGGGTGCGGCAATATAACCACCTTTTTAATTGAAAGGGGTTTGCGTTTGAAAAAAGGAAGTCATGTTGCCGCACCCTGTATTATTATACACATACGGCAGCGATTTTTCCAGTCGTCGAAAACACTTCTGTAACTCGATCGGATGGTATTACCTTTTAGCTATCTCTCTCTCTCTCTCAGCGAAACGTTTTTAATCTCATCCATGCTTGTAAAACGACGGCCTTTTAAGGTTCCCTTTAATTTTGAGAACAGAAGGTAAAAGCGACACTATGTGGCTATGTCTGGTGAATATGGCGACATCATTACTACAGTGCTTCGGCCAATAACTCACGAACAGCAAAGAGTGAGCAGTGTAAACAGGTGCATTATTGTAGTTGTGGTGCATTACTGTAGTGGTGGTGCATTATTGTAGTGGTGGTGCATCATTGTAGTGGTGGAGCATTGTTGTAGTGGTGGTGCACTATTGTAGTGGTTGTGCATTGTTGTAGTGGTGGTGCATTGTTGTAGTGGTTGTGAATTGTTGGAATTGTGGTGCATTATTGTGAAAAATCCATTTAATTGTTCGCCTCCAATACAAGGACGTGTATTTCATATTGCATCACACAAACCGCGTTGAGCTTATAAAAATTTTAGTCTGTAGTGATCGTTCGATCTTGTGGCAAGAACTCATGGTGCACCTTTCACCATGCGAAATTACAAAATTGTTGTTACTTATCGAACATACCTCATATCTAAAAGTTGTAGTAAAAGACGTACAAGAATCGGGAATCAAAAGAGCCAAGGTGAATTGCCAAGAAATTTAACGTGCTCCGGTTCGTAGATGGCATCGCAGTAGTTACGTAACACGAGAGGACCAGCAAAGAACTCTAAATGCAATGGACCAAGTCCTTCATGGAGTATAATATGAGAGTATTAACAAGAAGAAAAACTAAAATCCTAGTATGTTTGGAAGAGAGAAACTACAGACCCATATCAAAATTCTAGGAGCGAAACTGGAGAAAGTGGAGTGAATCTTTCTTCTACTTGGGCAGCAGTATAAATAACTTGGGATGGAAAAAGTTCGACGGACATAAATTGAAGAATATACCTCAAACTAAGAAAGTTTTCATGAAGAAGAAGCAATTTCTATGTTCAAAGAACACATAAACTTGCAAACAAAAAAGCAGTTCGTCGAAGAATCCGTATGAAACATGGCGGCACTCTACGGACGAGAGATATGGAACAATGGAGAGAGGTGGAACAGCGGGGATTAGAATAGGCCTCCGAAACGTGGTGCCGAAGAAGAGGAGAATGCAGAAGATGATTCGACGAGTGTAGACGAATCGACGAGTGAGGAACGAGAAGGTATATGCGTGTTTGGAAGAGTAAGAAGAGGAAATAGGATCATCTGTGGAGAGAACTACGACAAAGACGAACTATAGATGGATTATACCCAATCTTGAGACATTTATGAATTATTTATTAACATGATAATAGACGAGAAGAACATTATACGGAAGATACAGTAAAAGAAGACCAAGAGACAAGTGCATAGAGCGAATTAAGAAGGAGATATAAACAGAGAAGCTATGAGGGGGATGAGCGGGAATCAGCACTCATTAGAGAAAGCGAAAAGGCCTGGATTGAAAGCCAATCTTAGGGTTAAAATACTGTTGATGAAGATGAAATCAAGAATTAATTTCGGCACAACGTCTTGCAATCATCTGCATGCTCAATTCACGCATTTCTTCATTTTCGAATGCAACGCCTTATATCGACTGAGACACTTTGGTTCGTTCTTCCCCTTTAAAGGAGGATACCGCTGAAAAAAAATTCCGTTTGTATTCCAATTAACACATCTAATATGCAAAAATGAATAATACCGGTCCAAAAATGGTTCTTTGAAGGACTCCAGGAATGTATTGTAGTTAATTTGAAATCTGGCCATCAATAACGGTCCTTTCGTTATGGGGTTGGATTCAAGTCGTGGATGCAATTTATCCTTTCACTCTGTTCCGTACCCCTTCGAGATTTTATAAATACAAGAATTTAGACATTTAAAATCCATGGAGCGTTTTCTCCGAGTTCAAAAATAACTAATCAGCGTGAGCAGTCCTATCTCATTTTTTAGGATACCATTTCCACATTGAAAGGCTCCAAAGGTGCATCGAGTTCCTTTATGTTGGGTTAAGCCGTGAAGGTTTGAAACTTCAACGATCTACTAACATCGAAGAAGTATTCATAATGGCATATGGGGTTTGTGTGGATAGGCCTTTTGGTAGGCTTGCGTTTGGGTTTTGTTAGGAGTTAAAAATTATTTATTTGGTAGTTGTGTCCATCCAAAAACCTACCTTAACCGGTAGATTACCTAATAATAATAAAAATTACATATATATACGGTACAGATAACACCTTTATGGCGTTCACTAATTCTTGATGCACACGCATATGTAAATAGTCATAAAAAATAATTGTTTTTTCACAAAAGATTAACCGAAACATTACACTTA
Organism: Hetaerina titia; assembly: GCA_037158775.1. Lineage (NCBI taxonomy): Eukaryota > Metazoa > Arthropoda > Insecta > Odonata > Calopterygidae > Hetaerina > Hetaerina titia. The sequence goes on from CM073773.1 coordinate 28,752,110, forward strand.
AAAAAAAATTGTTCAAAGTAATCTTCATTTCCTATTAGAGAATTGGAGACTCCCGAAAAAAAGACAATAAGTACTAAGCATTGATACCGCTCAGCCACATACAAATAAGTAGTTTCGTCGGTTGAAAATAATCTAGAATAATCTTGAATAAAGTACATATACCGCACCTGAAATTAGTGTTTACGTCAGCTCGTTCGAGTATCCACCTATCTAAGTTGTATCAGTCGTCTGAGGTGTTCGAGATGACACTGACTATCATTTTGAGAAATGGGAAACCTATTTTTCCATTGTTTCATGCAAAAGTTCGTAGGGGTCCGAAATTACTACCGGGACATAAGAAATCCCGTTCGCGAAGAAAATGGCAATAATATATTTTGAATTAAAATAAAGGATTCGATACATGGGGTGCTCCTTTAAACACTTGATAGATAAACTGCACTGATCCGAAAGATAGGATAAACAGGAAGAAATTTACGTACGCAACAATATGTGTCAAATTTCGGGAGAGTGGCGGAATAGCGGGAGGGAGAAGTGGCAGGTGATGTCGGGATAAGGATAAGACAAGTGTCTAGGGGATAAGGGTAAGACAAGAGATATCAAGGACTTCCCAAGGCAGCGCGCGAACCTGCTCCATTATGCTCACCTCCCAGATGCTCATCTGTTGTTGAGCAGTGACGTGTTGGGCTAAGGGCGCGGGATTACATGCCGGGCGCGGAGGAGGTTTTACGCGATAAACGGGCGGATGGTTCTCATCCCGGATGCATGAGAAATTCACATGACTCGCGATGAAAGTCAACAAAAACACTCCCATAGGCTCATAGGGCATTACTATTTAGGCAACATGCCTTAAATTCGCCAACACGAGGGGTGAAAATCCAAATTTATAACGGCGATAAAAGTCCAAAGTTGCGACCACAAATGAAGTTTGCATTTTCATAATTCGGCATTGTACGAGAAGAAAACCCGCAGTTAACCTTTGAAATAAATAGTTAAAAGACGGGCTCACCTTGACAAAGTCACTACAGTGCTGACTCCCTACCCTTACGAGTTCGTTTCCTTCTGTCCCATGATGACTTAAATATTTAACTATGTATATATCCCCTTCCATCCAGCATCCTCATCATCTCCTATTGGAACCTTCTCTCCCTTGAAAAAGGTGATTTGGTCACCGAAAATGTGGAATACTATTTTTTTCATATATATATATATATATATAAACAGATGATTTCTTCGAAGTAACACGGAAGTGTTAGATGAAAAACTTTGACAGCAACACACAGTATAAGAACAAAAAACAGGAACACTCAAACGTTATTTCTTGGTCAGTTCGACGGAATTGAGCTCCGTCTTCGTCAGAAGATTAGTTAGGACTGCTAGTCTAGCCTAGGCTAGTATAGGATTAGCCAGGGTAGCCAGTCCTAGCTAATCTTCTGACGAAGACGGAGCTCAATTCCGTCGAAATTATCAAGAAATGTGTGTGTTCCTATTATGTGTTCTTATATTGTGTGTTGCTGTAAAAGTTTTTATAGATTTTATTATATTAGATATTAGATTTTATATTAGATGATAATAGACTATAGATAAAAATTTTTCATATATATATATATATATGTATGTATGTATATACTATACATATACATATATATAAATAAGTATGGGTATATTTATATATGTATATATATATATATATATATATATATATATATATATATCAAGCTAACCACCTACATCTACGGCCAGAAGGAACTCCTAGTTTCTTTTGTCTGCGGAAGAGTGGTGTGCCACCAAAAATTTCGGAATACGAGTGAGTCCTTCTTTGTTTATATTTAAGTTTCTGTTATCCAACGTCCGTAGACTCATCGATCGATTTATTATTTATATCCTTGAGACATTTCAAGAAAAAATATATAGATGACGTACATACACACATGCACACTCACAGATACCTATTTTAGAGCTAAAAAGTAGTTACTCGCCAAGGTTGCTTTTAAGACAGTCCGTAACAATTACTCTAATAGACCCAGCGCGAAATATATGGACTTGATGTATTATTTTTTCACGACCAGCGAAAGCGAATAGGTACCAGAAATCATATCATCCGAAAAAAAGTTACAATCGCTCCGTTATACCATTTGATAACGTTGAGGGATAGCGACGTGTTTGCCTATGATAGCGACGACGGAAACAGGAGAGATAGCGAGACGGGTAATCCAGTGGAATGCGTTGTTTTACGGGAATATTCTTTTCTCTTAAAAAATATCGTAAATGCATTCTGGTGCTGTTCGTGGACAAAACACACTCGTGTGTCGTTTATAGAAAAGAAACGTAAAATATTGATCCTATACAAAATACTTATCGGGATACATTTAGAGGCCTACCAGATCATTCGGCCAGACGGGAAAAGACAGAATAAACACAATGTATACTACAAATTAGCAAGATTAAACTAACATTTGTGTAGGGGTAACATGATTGCGATTGTGCATGCATGGCTGGTGACCTAACACCTCCCGCTCTTGCAACGGCTTGCCGGGTATTGTCTAGATGAATTTGATCGTTGAAAGGACTGTGGAGGAAAGACAAATTTTACCATGGAAACTACAGTATTATTATTAGGTAATCTACCGGTTAGGGTAGGTTTTTGGATAGACACAAATATCAAATAAACATTTTGTGACTCCAAACAAAACTCAATCCAGCAACATAATTTACATCAGGTGCCTCTTCATCTCTGTGTACTTCTTTCCTCTCTTCATCCCGTCCAACATCCCTATCCTGTTCCTGCCCTTTCCTCGTTTGCCCAACATTCTCCCCTCTATTACCATCTTCAACATCCTACTACCGCTCAATACGCCTTTCATTCATTTTTCCTGCCTCCATAGGATTTCTCTCAACAAACCCCTCTCCTCACCCACCATCTCCAGTACTTCCTCATTTGTTTTCCTTTCGGTCCATTTTACCTTCTCCATTCTTCTCCATACCCACATTTCAAAAGCCTCCAATCTACGTCTATCCTCCTGCTTCAGTGACCACGTTTCCGCGCCGTACGCTCCATATCAGAGTTTTTACGAGTCTTGTCTTAACATCCTTACTCAACGTCCCCGTTATCAACTCCCTCCTCCTTGTGAAAGCCTCCTTGCCTAGAGCAATTCTTCTCCTTACGTCCCTACCACTTTGACCGTATTGGTCCAAAACACTTCCGAGATATGTAAACTGTTCTACCTGCTCTATTTTTCCCCACCTATTTTAATTTTAGCTTAGCCTTTTTTCTTTCTGGAAAATCGCGGAAACTGCATATCATTGAAAAAATAATGGATGCTTAGAGTTAGAATATAGTCACGAGTCTTAACCGAGGTGGGAGTCCAAAGCAAAAACAGGAGTAGTGAAACGCACAGAATGCAAGAAAATGAAAAAAATAACAAAGTAAAAGTTGAGAAAACCTTAAGTGTTATAGAAGTGTCTTTAATTCAACAAGAAAAACTGTTTTCAACGTTTTGAGTTTTTTTAGTTATCGATCGAGAAATATATACCGCTGTATGTGAATAATGTTTTAAAATAAATAAATAAAATAATATATTTTCATCACTACTTCATGCAGTCACCATTAATGGTGACTGCATGAAGTAGTGATGACACCATCGCAAAATGGAGAGGAAAACCCTTTGAAATTCAAATAAGTTGATGCAACAACAAAATCCTCTCACATTTCCTCGCGCGGGATCAAAATACATTTAATCATACCCTTAAGAAAACGACCCAAACATCCCTGAGTCATCTGTCGACATTATGGTAAGGATTTTGGTCGGTTGTCCGGATTTCACCACCCTCCGGCCAGGGCGTAGGGAGGGGGCTTTGACCCCTAGGATTTTCCTCCACTGCCTACTTCGATCTTCAGTATAGTTAATCTTTAGAGGAACAGGGTCGAGACATGTTTACAAGACAAAACACAGAAGCACACAAAAAGGTAAGAAACTAGCTATTTTTCGAATTTTCGAAAGTACAAGCCACCTTTCTCAAGAAAGAGAAGGAAGGAACTCCTTCATTCCCACAACAAAAAATATATTCACATTTTTCTCCAATTCCACATTTTTAAAAAAATCTGCAATCCCCATCTCCACAAAGGCCAGGTTTCTGATCCATCGCCAGCGCTACGCTTCTTCTACCACATTAATGTTTCCACAAACATTAACCTTTACCTCTTTTCCTTTGTATAACTGTCACCGATTTCCTTCAACTACCCAAAATCTCTCTTTTTCGCCACTGCTTATTTTTTTTAAAATTTCCCATAACACAATTTCAATTGTCCTCAAATCATAGTATTTTTTTAAAAAGTGGAAACAAAAAAAAATTGCCAATTGCGTTTCTCCCTCCCATTTGTTGCGTTCATTATTTCTCAGAATTTGACCCGCAATGGCAATCATATATTGCGGAAAATTACTTTGGAGACGAGAAAAAAAATGACAGAAAAACGCAATATCGGATCTGAACATCCGAAGGACATTCGTTGCTTGGTATTCCTCGGCACGAAGTCAAAGCGAACGACCCGTCGCGTGTAGGCTTCGTTTGTAGGCGGCATAAAAAATATGAATAAGGTCGTTCCAGATTTTATCAGCCGCGTTGATTACTCACCGGGAGTGGGTTAAACATTCACGGGAAGGAAAAAACTCAAATCATTTGATAAAATACTCTTCACCTACCATGCATAAAAAAGCGCCCAAATTTTCGCTCATAATAAAGTACCCTAGGCATTACGCGCTGGTAACGTTTTTAAGTTCCAATTAATTCTGAAAAATGACCGAGATATCCGCATTAAATTACTCTGAATATTAATTTATCTTCACGTGCATAATGTTGTGTTTTACAACTATTAATGTTGGCTTGTTCTGTTTCAGGCAAGAGTAGATTAAGGTAACTCGCAAAACGGAGAATATTGATATAGGCTCGAGTGAAATTAAGTTTCTTGATTTGAAAGGTTCCAATGAGAGGAAGAAGGTGAAATGGACCGAAAGGAAAAACAAATGAGGAAGTACTGGAGAGGTTGGATGAGGAGAGGGGTTTGTTGAGAGAAATCCTATGGAGGCAGGAAAAATGGATGAAAGGCGTATTGAGCGGTAGTGGAATGTTGAAGACTGTAATAGAGGGGAGAATGTTGGGCAAGCGAGGAAAGAGCAGGAACAGGATAGGGATGTTTGACGGGATGAAGGGAGGAAGGAGGTACACAGAGATGAAGAGGGACCTGATGTAGAGTGGGTTGCTGGATTGGGTTTTGTTTGGAGTTACAAAATATTTATTTGAAAGTTGTATCCATCCAAAAACCTACCTTAACCGGTAGATTACCTAATAAAAAATGCCATCCTCGCACATTTATTAAATGTTGTCGTGTGCCCCATTCTTGAAAAACTGAACATTCGACATTAGGTGCGCAAATAAACCCCTTTTCAGTTCAGCATGCTTCATCTCTCCTTTCATTCCTTTCAACATTCGCCTATCCTATTACTACCCCCTTTCTCGTCTGCCCGAACTTCCTAATCTACTAAACAAAGGGAAAAAGTAACGAACGTCTGCCTCGCGTAGTAACCTAGCAATAGCTATTTGTTAATTTGAAAAAAAAAGAGAACGATACAATTCCCTCAGTGATTTTCAACATAAGCTCACTTGAGTTTTCCTGCATTGGAAACCTGGATAAATAGTATTCTTCCGCCCGCACTTAATTCCATCAATATCTTCATTTCTATTTTCCACAAGGACAAATCTTTTAGAATAAATAATTTCTTGCTTTATAATGAAGGATTTGTCGGACAGTGTCCACGAAGGGTTTACAACCGATTTTCGGCGTAAGCGCGCGATTTGTCGAAAAATTAACAAAAAAATTGGCGCACCGATTTCTGGTTCCCCTTTCGTTCTCCAACTGGACCTTTAGCCACTCCTTGACCAATATAACAGCACATTAGAGGAATCAGACCAGAAAAAGGCAATTCCTGCATTTGCGTACGTCTTACGCTGTCCAAAACCGAGCGCAAGATATCGTCTAAAGGGAATTAGTATTTCCGCTTATACATGATTGAAATATGGTAAGTTTTATTGAACTCTTTGTTATTGCGTTATCTTGCAGAAAAACAAACGACATTTATGACTTCTCTCCTGCCCAATCTGGTTGGAATACTTGCGAGGGAATTCGACCAAATAATTCGAGCCGAAGAAATTACACGATTTCCTTAAAGAAAACGAAACCTGATGGAAGATGGTCACGAATTTCGATCGTGTCATGCACTTCGGGAAGCAAGCAAATATTACGTAAGATAAGATCAAATAGGCAATGAACAAGTCTGTATAAGGCGTACAAAGCAAAGTGAGATATGCAACCAGTTCATAGAACTTGATCACACTCCAAAGAACATTGTTCTAGATATTGAGATTAACAAATGATCTTATTTAGTTATTATTTTTCGTTGAACTTTGTTTCTTAACCTACAAGTATTTATTCATTTAGAATATTATTCTTCTTTGATAAAATTATTTTATACTATCACAGATCGCAGCCGACATGGATACCGAAATAAATCATTTAAAAAATTCCCTAACTTCTACGGCCGAAGTGCGTAGACAGGAGACTTGCGAGATGTTGGAATGAAGAATATATATATAGTAAGTTAGAGAGAGAGAGAGAGAGGTAGAAAAATAAGAGTGGGCGAAGATAAGATATTGCCTGAGGGTAAATCCGAATAAGGCAGAAGAAATGGACGGTGACAATGTTGAAAGGTATCGTAAGATGCTGAGGACCCTTGTTTGCTGGTATTAGGTGCAAATGCGTAAGATATGAAGGGAGAAAATTGGCTTCTTAACCAGCAGATGAAATAAGGAGGAAATGACGAATAAAAGAAGGAAATAATCGAGTTCAAACAACAGGGAGTACGGGGATGTCACACAGGAGATGACAGGCGCCATTCTCAAAGTCTACTTTCAATCGGCATAATATAGTAGATACAGTGAATCACTGTACCACTACGCCCGACGAGCCGTTAGCTATCGTCTAAGATATACGTCCCCAACCGTGGAACGATTGAACGCGTTGAGTGTAGTAAAACCCCGATTTGACGATCAATTCAAATGTCACACAATAAAGCTATTTGTGAAATATAGACGATGGTGGGAGGGAGGGGTTTTGGAGATATTAAAAGAAGATTTGCGATAAGTGAGGGAGTGTTCATACAAAGACCCAGGAGTCGATGGCAGGTATCTTAAGTAAAGACGCGAAGAAGAGGGTAATGAAAATTTAATAATAATATAAATTATTATTATCGGAAATCTACCGGTTGAGGTAGGTTTCCGAAGGACATGAGCTACCAAACGGTCCAGCGACAATTCCCCTGTGTCTCCTCACAGAACACAACACAGCATCCTCCCCCAAAACATGTCCCTCTTTATCTCCACATTCTTCTTTCCTCCCTTATGCCTATCCTGTATTCCTGCCCCTTCTACGTTTGCCTTACATTCTCCCCTCTATTGCAGTCTTCAATATCCCATTGCCAATCAATATGCTCTGCATCCATATTTTCTGCCTCCTTATGATTTTTCCCAATAATCCCTCTTCTCGCTCACCTTGTTCAATTGTTTTCCTTTCTGTCCACTTAGTCTTTTCCATCCTTTCTCACACCCATATTTCAAAATCCTCCATTCCACGTCTATCGCCCTGTTTCAATGACCACGTTTCCGCGCCGTACATCACTACGCTTCATATCAAAGTTTTAAAGAGCCTTTTCCCAACATCCTAACTCAACGTCCCTGTCATCAACTCCCTCCTCCTTGAGAAAGCCTCCTTGCCCAGCGCAATTCTTCTCCTTACATCCCTACTACTTTGACTTACCTTCCTTCATGAGAAAGCTTCTTTGCCTAGTGCAATATTTATACGTATGCCCCAACTATTTTGACCATTTCGGTCCAAAGCATTTCGGAGAAACGTAAACTGTTCCAACTACTGTAGTTTTTGCCCTCCTATTTTAATGTCAAGCTTAGCCTTTCTTCTTCTGGAAAACCGTATAACATTTGTTTTAGTTTCAACGATCCTAATCCCACATCTATTGAAATGAATTTCCGAGGTATCCAGCAATGCTTGCCAGCACTTGCCCGACGGACAAATTAAAGTTTTTTCATCGATTGAACTAATTGCTTTCATGAGTTCCCCGGCGACTTTCATCCCTATCCGGGAAAACTTCAAAGTGGAGGGTATGTCAAATGGCTTAGAAACTTGGTCGTCGAGGCAAGAGGATAAGCGTAGATCTGGGCGCTTGTGAGAATGGAGAATATACAGTGAACGGAAAGGAAAACAAACGCTGACGTTCTGGGCATGGCAGGAGAAGAGAAGATATTGTCTTGCGTAATTAGAATAGGGCAGGTCAAGTGGCTCCAGGATATATACTTAGAGGCAATAGAATGCTGATGGAGACTGTGATATACGGATGGGGAAAATGCTGAGAATGCGAGGTAAGAGAGAGGAAGGGAGAATAGTCATATTTGGGTGGGACTAAGGGAGGTAGATATTATATGTACCGATAAAGAATGAATTATTGCAACATTTAGTACAAGGCTCAAGGGAATTTTGAATCACGTTACGAGAGAGAAAAGGAATATAATAACGTCCAGACCACATCAAACAACTACAACTCAAACCGGCAGACTATTGCGAAGTAAATGGCGAGGTGTTGCAGTTATCATTCAGTTATTTTACGTATTTCAACCAATCGGATTCAACTCGACAGAAACTTCGATGGACCGATTGGAGACGTCAATCACTCGTCGTCGCTGGATCGTTTGCTTCGCGGACCGACAAGACGTCTCACCGAGGAGAAATGCCTTCCCTCGCTTGGATAAAAAAAACAAGAGAGTGACGCCGCCGCGCATGAAAACAAACACACATCGACTGCACTTCCGCAGTGGACCCCAGGAGAACCGGAAGATGAGGAGGCAGGAAGAGAGAACACGCAATCCAAGGCGAAGTGACTATTAAAATAGCCGACCTGTCGCTAAGAAAAGACGACATCGTAAACACGCCCTTGACGACCATGGCCATGGCTGCACAGAAATAAGTGTACCGTGAATTGTGAATTCAGGGAGCGTTTTGTCGCAAAATTTCAACGGTGTTGGAGAAGAGGATTCATTTTGATAATAATAATAATTTCAAATTATAAATGAAATGTCATGCTTTCTCTAATTTTTGTTTCCACCCATACCAATCATAATAATGCATACCTTTCATCTTGGGACGTTAGCACGATGTTGATACTTGAATGAATAAATCCATGAATATACTTGATGTGAAAAAATGACTTACATTTTCTGCAGACGTCGGTCGTATTACTGCGTCTAAAAGCATCTTCAAGTTAGAAGTGAGAGAATGCGTTCCTTCATATTAACCTCATTTCCTTAAAGAACCAAATATATTGTCTACGCGCATAGGGCTATGCTTCGATGTCGAAATTGATATTTCTTTAGTGAATTCACATTTCAGATCATATTCTGATTTCTATGGAGCGTAGCGTAGTATGGCGCGGAAACGCGGTCGCTGAAGCAGGAGGATAGACGTAGATTGGAGGCTTTTGAAATGTGGGTGTGGAGAAGAATGGAGAAGGTGAAATGGACCGAAAGGAAAACAAATGAGGAAGTACTGGAGATGGTGGTTGAGGAGAGGGGTTTGTTGAGAGAAATCCTATGGAGGCAGGAGAGATGGATGAAAGGCGTATTGAGCGGTATTGGAATGTTGAAGACGGTAATAGAGGGGAGAATGTTGGGAAAATGCGAAAAGGGCAGGAACAGGATATAGATGTTGGACGGGATGAAGGGAGGGAAGAAGTACACAGAGATGAAGAGGGACCTGATGTAGAGTAGTTTGCTGGATTGGGTTTTGTTTGGAGTTACAAAATGTTTATTTGATAGTTGTGTCCATCCAAAACACCTACCTTAACCGGTAGATTATCTAATAATAATTCTGATTTCATGTCAGAACTCTCTGTAAGGACATCCATAATTTGTTTTCGCGGAACTTCCGCTGTAAACGTTCCTTTAAAAAGTCTTTCCTTTAATGACTTCGCCAATCGTGGAATTTCATTCCTACTTGAAAAGGTAAAAAAAGCATTCTCTTCCATCTCACATAGAGCACTAGCGTTGCTCAAGTGCTTAGTGATTGCCAAAAGACTCTCTTTCTACGTTCCACTAATTCAAATTTTATTTCCTTTAAAAGCATTTGGGTCATTGAAGAATTAAGTTTCATTGCAACAATTTCAGAGCGTAATAATCATTCGCCTTGACCGGGATTCGAACCCGGATCCCTCGATATCCGGCTTTAGCCAGTTAAGCTATCGAGACGTCCTATTGTACTCTGAAAATTTTGTGCTTTTAAAGGAGCAAGATGTTGTGACGAAATACCTGTGACATTGTATGCACGGTATTTCGTCACAACATCTTGTTCCTTTAAAAGCACAAAATTTTCAGAGTGTAATAGGACGTCTCGATAGCATAACTGGCTAAAGCCGGGTATCGAGGGATCCGGGTTCGAATCCCGGTCAAGGCGAATGATTATTACGCTCTGAAATTGTTGCAATGAAATGCATGTTAGCGGATGACTCCGTTAAAAGTTACTGTTGCGCCATCTCCCGCAGTTTCTCGAAATTTGAATTCTGTTTCTAAAATACTGACGAAGAGCTTGAAAATTCCTTCACTTGTGAGAATATTAGTTTCTTTATTACTTTAAGGCTTCAACTGCTAATCTTACAGGTTGTTTTCATAATTAAAACGTGCCTCTCAATATATAGTATTTCATAATACTTTTCTTTCCATAAGTGATTGAGTTTCATACCTTCGTAAAACAGACTTACACGGATTTATGATCTGCAAAAAACTCTGCACAATTCTCTTAAGTGTTTTACAGCGTGTTTTTACGGTCAAAAATAACTTCTAGTTTCATCTTATCACTCCTGGTTATTTTTTTCCGGAAAATTCCCGATTTCCCGACCAACTTCCCTCGGGATTCGTGGACGAGAAAGCAAAAAAAAATTCCTGAGAACGACGGACAGGAACTCCCGTCCGGAAATCCTACTTTTGACTATCCGGGCGGCAGTACTATGACGTTTCGGCATGTGACACCCGGAACATCGTCAACCAGCTCTTCCTCGTGGCGATGTGAGTACGGTTATTTCACAGGAACACTTGTCCTATTAAAAAGTTTCATATTTTAGTATGGAATAGTACTTTTTTGTAACCTATTTGAAATGCCTCACAAAACTGGCTGAACTAGTCGTCCTGATAAGCAAAGTATCCTCGGTTCAATTCCCGGTCTATGCGAAAGATTTTGACATGATTATAAAATAGCGGTACAAGTTAAGGATATCACGTCGGTCCTCGGCATTTTCACGCGTTTGTGTTACCTCTGTTTGTTCACAGTTTTTACGTCGATTAGTGAAGTGAACGATACATGGATTGAAAGGTAAGAGATATATGCTCAGAGCATGAAAAATTTTAATCAAAATAATAATAAATACGCAAAACATTCCAACGAAAAAACATAATTTTCTAGGTTTTAAATCCGCCTAATAATGTGGAGAAATGAAATTTTCCACAAAAAAACGCAAGAATTCCCAAAAAAAATGCAAAACAGTATCACAACTGCCAACTTCTTTTTTTTTCATTATTAATATTTCCTCGCCGATAAAAAATTTTCAACCTCAGGAAAAATAGCATCAACACAATGAAACTCAAACTTGTTGGCATAAAGTTTATAAAGTAAAACTTAAGATTCAATCGCAGCTTGAACAACCCTGCATTTTTTTACGCATCCTCGACTGTCTTGTAGATGAATCCAAAGATGAAGTGCTGAACGTTAAACTGGGTTGCACACGAAACAGGAAGAGAAAATTTAAAAAAACACTTGATTTTTTAATATATTTAGGTGATCCCAACCACCTCAGTCACAATTCTCATTAGCTTACACCTTCTCCTAAATCTTGAACAACTACTCAACCAAAACTGACACCAATAATACCCCTACCCCCCGATTGTTCTTCTTCACCGTCCCTAGTACTCATAAATAAATCCTTTCACTCTGAAAAAAGGTTACTGAGCCCATCGACATTTCTCGCAGGTGTTTTTTTCTTGTGTACCTGTTCGGTGTGTGACGTGAGTCTTAGATGTGATAGTCCAGTGTAGAGCCCTGGGCAACTGACCTGAGAACCAAAAGTCATTCCTTCGCCAACAACACCATTTTCCTCCGCATGAATAACACCCGCTACTCAACTGTATCTCCCATCTTCCTTAATTATCCCATCCCGACCCACATTGCTTCCAACGGCCAGTCTTTTGATGACCGCTTCTATGTTTCAGTGATTGAAATCCCTCATGAAACCGCAAGCAGTATAGAGGTGCCAGCCCGCGAAATGGGGCATATCTGGGTTCTCCAGTCATTTAAACCTCCCGGGATGAATCAGAACCACTAAATACATTCAATAGCCACCTACACATCCCCTCCCACCCCCGTGTCCGTTTTTTATTCGTCCCTTACCTCTCCTCCCCTCACCCTTCCTCCACACAAATCCTCTCCGCTCTTACCCAGAGAACGGCATTCTGATGATGACGGCCGTACCGTCGAAACGTCAAAACTAAATATATGAAAGTCCTTTCTCTGTATTTCTGTGTTTAAATGTTTTCATCCAAATTTTATACCTATATATATATATATATATATATATATATATATATATATATAGAAAATATATTTATATATATATATATATATATATATATATATATATTTTTATATATATATATATATATTCACACACACACGGACACATACAATATTGCCAATCGTACACGAAAGAGCCGAATGATTAAGAAATACAAACAGAAAACAGATAAATACGATATGAGCGTGTAACGTACTAATCTTTGTGCCTGGGCCTGCACTAATCTCGACAGGTCGACTGTGAATCTTTCCATGTCTCGCCGCTTTCGGGCCCTTTCTTCGTCCTCCAGTTCCTCCCCGCTCGCCATGGAGAAGTGCTGCGTTGATGTCGTCTTCGTCATCTTCGCTCTGTCCGGCGAGAGCAGGGGAAGGACCTTCCTTCCCCTCTCTTCGCCGCACGGGAGGTGGAGAATGGTGAAGCCTTTCCTTCGAATCCAAAAACCACCCCTATTGTATATATATGTATGAATATGTGCTCCTCAAAACTTTTATGTCACTTCGTCAACGTCGCATCTTCGTCACGCTGGAGGGAATGATCGAACACGAAGAGAAACACTGGACAAACTGGAAAACTCCTTATATTCCAGCAAAGAAAGTTTTGAAAGATATTTTTATATAAATATATATTTCGCGCCAGAGAAATTTCAAATTGAACTGTAAGACAAGACGGGGAGGACGTAGGAAGAAATAAGATGTTGTTTTCAATTTTCTAAGAAAGAAATAAGACGTTAGGAGAAGAGAGAATAATTGAAACAAAAGAAAGACATACACAATGGAGGCGCTTATAAAGTAAGACGAAAGGAATGTATTGTATGGGGGTAGTGACAGATTGAAAAACAAAAGAAGAACTTCCCACGCGTCGGAGATGTATTAACGCACGTCTGGTCGTCCTGGATGCACACAAACAACGGGAGCACAGGTAGCACACAACGGAACACCAAAAGAACACCCCGCACAAAAAATACGCGTCCCTCAAAGTATTGGCAAAACCACACACAAGCACTCTTTTCTTCTTCCTTGACGATGTGGTGAGGTTGTGGGAACGGAAAGGAAGACGGGGAGGGGGAAAAAATGATAACAATTGAGGCGTAGAAATACTCAAACTCAAAAAAAAACGGAAAAAAACCTTTCGGAGGGAATTAGAATCTAACTGTCGTCACTCTCATTTATTGTTGCATAGCGGCAAACAATGATATCAAAAGGCGCGGGCGGGAAAACTGATATAAATGGCGGGAGAACACCCCTTTTCGATTTCTACTTTACGAATATATACATACTTATGTTTATGTGAACATATATGTACATATATATTACATATATGTAAACGCACACGAGAAACACGCGCGCACGCCTTCAGCCAGCCGCGCTGGAGAAGGAAGGAAAGTAGGGAGAGACAGTAAAGCACACCAGCGCACTCCCTCTCTCTCTCTCAGTGTGGGGTCAACCATGCGACTGAGTTGAGTTGACTGGGATGCGGGATTTTGCGCCGAGGGCGAGGTGGGCTTGGAGGGGGTGCGGAGGGGACACTACGCGGTCTTGGAGGGGGTGAGGTGAAGGGGTGCACGATAGGGAAGGGTATGCACGTGAGGGAGGGGTCGGAATGGGGGAGGGGGGTTTGGAGAGGGGAGGTACAAGAAGGAGGCGAAAAGGATGCGCGGGAGTTTGCGGGTTTGGAGGGAAAGGGGGTTGGAGAGAGGGGGTGTGGAGGGGCAGAGAGAGAGAGGCACACTGCGGCTAGACCGTGGGGTGGGGGAGAGGGAAGAGAAAATGAGGGTGGGGAAGGAAATCTGTTATGGGGAAGGGGGGAAGTTTGCGATAGCGCAGGGCGACGGGAGAAGGAAGGAATGGGAAAATGAGAGGCAGATGATAGAGAAAATAAAAGTGGGGCTGTGGGTTTACGAAGCCGCAGTCGAGCTGGCATCCAGACATCGATGCAAGAGGGAATAATCGAAATTATTATCCCCGCGAACACTCTTTCGATTGAGAGAAGTGGTTTTTTTTCGGTCGATTACGCGGCGATGCGATATAATTGCAGGAAAACTTAATTTCATTTTAAAGTGAGGCAAATCACTAGACATCGATGTTCGATATCGATATTATTATTAAGTAATCTACCGGTTAACGTAGGTTTTTGGATGGGCACAACTGTCAAATAAACACTTTGTGACTCCCAACAAAACACAATCCAGTAACCTACCCTACATCAGGTCTCTCTTCATCTCCGTGTACTTCCTTCCTCTCTTCATTCCGTTCCTGCCCTTTCCTCATTTGCCTAACTTTCTCCCCTCTATTACCTTCTTCAACATCCCACTATCGCTCAATACGCCTTTCATCCATTTTTCCTGCCTCCATAGGATTTCCCTCAACAAACCCCTCTCCTCCCCCACCATTTCTAGTACTTCCTCATTTGTTTTCCTTTCGGTCCATTTCACCTTCTCTATTCTTCTCCACACCCACATTTCAAAAGCCTCCAATCTACGTCTATCCTCCTGCTTCGGCGACCACGTTTCCGCGCCGTACATAGCTACGCTCCATATCAGAGTTTTTACAAGTCTTGTCTTAACATCCCTACTCAACGTCCCCGTCATCAACTCCCTCCTCCTTGAGAAAGCCTCCTTGCCTAGCACAATTCTTCTCCTTAGGTCCCTACTACTTTGACCGCGTTGGTCCAAGACACTACCGAGATACGTAAACTGTTCTACCTGCTCTATTTTTTCCCCTCCCATTTTAATATTTCGATGTCGATAATATCGATTTTTAAGCGATTACATCGATTTTTTTCCTAATCTTATTATGAACATTGACGCTCACAAATCTCTCTCTTTCTCTCGCTCTGATAACTTCGTCGGAATCTCATCAAAATACAGAAAAATAATTAAATGAGGAACGCATTGGAAAATAAAAACTCGCGACGCAAATTTCCCTCCGCGTTAATGATGTCATCTATTTCATTTTAATAGCATGACCTCGTGTTTCGCAATGCGCTCACTCAAAAGCAAGGCAAAAATGACTCGGCTTATGTTTCTACGCCCAAAATATCGATTTAGTCAACCGCATTTGGCCAGTCTGGTTGAGAGGTCGTCATGTTCGCTGAACTTTGCAATGGCGATGTATCTATACCGTGATGGAGATGGCTTTGGGAAATCGATACAAGAGAAACTATTTAATTTGTTTACCAGACGCTCATTCATATACAACGTCGATTCGTTCACGGCGGAAATATCGATCATAGAGTAGTAGCAGTAGTTTTTATGGGAGGTGACCGACAGCCAAGGTCATTTGCACCAATGGGAAAGGAAGGGTTGAGAGAACCCCGGCGTCGGGATCAGCCTATACTTTACGAAAGGCACCAAGGGGTCAACAGTTTAACGTCCCATTCGACGGACGGTGTACTCATTCAAAGTGCCCTCCATAAATCGGCTCGAGTAGGGATCGGGATACCACTGAAAATCTTACCGTCTCAAGGATTTGAACCCGAGCCCTCTCGGTGGGAAGCCAAACACATTACTTTTGGGCTACATACTCAATTGCCATTTCGACAGTCTGAAATGCTTTGCCAGAACACCAATGTTACCAAGGAACGCAGTGGTCGGCCTAGCCGTGTGCCAATGAACTGACGGTGGAAAACAATGGTAAAATTCGTGAAAATCGCCGATTTACGATTACGGATCTCTCGCTGGACGTGGCTTGCAAACACAGCGCTGCTTTGACAGTGACGCAGAATTGCATGCTGGTGGAAACAAGTGCTGGAGGAAGATTTCTTCATAGACGGCATTGAAAACCTTGTATATAGTTATGATAAATGCCTCAATTTGAATGGCGACTTTGCAGGAAAATAGTTTAAGAATCTGCCTTTCAAATGTATATAATAAAACTATGTCATGTCGCTAGGTTCATATTTTATTTCAAAACGTAAGTTACTTTCAGGACAGCCTACGTAGATAGATAGGAGGACGTTACACAAACGAGGAAGGGGTGGTACATGTTTAATCGCATGCTGGACAGACTTAAGGGAGGAGAAGTAACGTGGAATTGCTGAAGTGGTTAATTGTAATGTTCGGGTGTCAGCAGCTTTCGTCTCGTTAGCTTGGGCTAAGAAATGTAACGATTTTCAGTCAGTGTTCATCCAAAACCTACTTTAAGAGGTAGAAAACCAATATTTTTTTAAAAATCCCACCATACTTTGAAACAATCTCCCAAGTTGTTTTCGTCCTAAACTGCTTGGTTCAAGTTTCCAACTTCGAACATTATATTAAGTGTCACAGTAACGTCTTCACGGATATAACGATAACCAAACACACGTCGGAACATCGCAGAGGAACAGAAACGTGCTCCTGTGCTTGAGAGCATTTAAAGATCAAAAGGTGCAGTCACTAAACAGATGGAACATTGGTCACAACATCTGTGACCGAGGCAACATTCTGGATGCTCTGTTAGAGCGCCAGAAGGTCAGCGTTCCTGTGCCCTCATATGGCTAAGTTTACGCTTGGTACCTTGGCAAAGGGAATAATCCGGTCTGCTTGGAGTTTTTCAAAGCGAGTAAACTCTTTGGCATACTACGGCAAAAGGACTCATGATCGGATTACGTCGAAATTTGATCTTCCTTCTTATATATTTCATACTAAGAAAAGGACAAGCGCAACTCTTAAAACTGAAGGGGACCTTCGCACGCACGGTAGGCGACTGGGAGGGTGGATGGAATGAGGGGGGAGGGTCACAGGAGAAGGGCAAGACGACTCGATGGAAGGGAAATTAGGTAAGGAATGAGTCAAGGATGACCTTAGAAAACTCCAAGCACTTCTACGGATGAAAAGTTGAAGTGAGTTCTTCTCCTAGAGATGACTCCTGGATTTCTCATACGCATGCATCTATAATGTACGTACTATAATTTCCATAAGTCCTTGAGCAAAATGAGAGAGACGATATATGTGCACTAATTGAAATTTAAATCCAACCATTTTAATTGTTGTTCCATTGTTTATTTGAGTCAACAATTAGCCAGCTAATAAATTGTATTGTTGCTCATTGTTAATAAATGTTCATGAATGTATTCCTCCTGTTCATATGATATTAGTCTCTTAAGCGCGTTGTTAAATATGGATTCTTAAAGTTGACCTCTCTTTTTATTTTTTTTTCGTCAAGTTTTTTAAGTGAAATTCGCCGCACGCAGCACAATCTCAGATAATCCAAGTAAAAAGTGAACCGTTTCTAAAAATAGTTTTAGCCAGCTGGTAGCTAACGAACTATACGAACGTTTTTAGCCAATTTTTTTTAAATTTATTGTTGTGGAGTAAAAGTTGCGTGCGGTTCTGTAACCTGATCGTCGAGGTAACAAGATAAGTTTATGAAGTAGGATTTCAGGAAATGGATGTAGAGAGGAATGGGAAAAGTTAAATGGACGGGAATTTAGAAAAACAAAAGGAAAAATGTTCTAGGCGTGGTAGGGGAGGCGGAGAATACTGTTGGGAGAAATTTGAATAGGGAAAAATTGAATTCAGAGTAGATACATTGAGATGCCGTGAGACGTATCAAAACTGTGACATACTTAGAAGGAAAAATGATGGGTAAGCGAGGAAGAGCGAAGAAGTTTATCAATCAAGTTGGAATTAATGAAGAGAGGAAGAAAGTATCCAACATTAAAGAATGGTATAGATCTGTGTGGGTTTTTTTCCCAAGTTCGACGAGGTTTAAACGATACCCAGTCATAACCAAATCGAACCCAGGGATCCAAGCATATTAAATCTAGGACTAAACTTTAATGATTTAATCAACCACACGAATCATTGCAAAATATGAAGAAATAATGCATGTCCACCAGCGTTTTTTTACATAAGCTATGCGTGTATAGATGTATGCCCTAATAATTCTACATGCATAGCTGGTGCCTTTACACCGCCTGCCACACGTCCTTGAGGTGGCTTGCGTGGTATTGTGTAGATTTACATTAAATTTGTAGCAATGGGTTCACAATTTTACACGGTGGCGGTTGTTATTATAATATCATACATTTCCTGCCTCATATTATAAACGTCATTGTTGTAAAAACGAAGTGACGAGATCCAGAACAATCGGACAACAATCAAACGGGTGAAGTTCAGATTTCGATTGTTGTAAGCTCGATGCGCTAAATGACTTTTAAGAAATGATGGCACTTTACCTTTACCATACATTTAATCAGCTTTATTCTCAATTCACAATTGATGATCAACCAAAATCTACCTCGTTCCAACAAACAAGGAAGTTAAAGGAACGTAATCGTGAAGTTAAAAGTCCACGCGACAGCATTTTCAAAAGAACTTGCCATATTTAACGGAGGAGTCATCTCGGGAAGAATAACATTTGTGAAACGGACGGTAGAGTCTTCGGATACGAATTGATGGATCACCTTTAGGCAAGGGTCGGGAACTATTTGCTATTTGAATACCTAAAAAACTATTCATGAAACCGTTTTGGATATTGAGTAGGGATGTTAGGCAACAGATCGTCAGAAACTTTGATATGGAGCGTGGTTTTGTACGGCGCGGAAACATGGTCATTCAAGCAGGAGGATAGACGTAGATTGGAGTCTTTTGAGAGATGTTGGTGTGGAGAAGGATGGAGAAGGTGAAGCGGACGGAAAGGAAAACAAATGAGGTGGTGTTAGGTATGGCAAGGTGAGGAATTGTTGGGAGAAACCATAAGGTGACAGGAAAAATGGATGAAGGGCGTATTGATTGGCAATGGGATGCTGATGGCTGTGATACAAAGAGGGGAGGACATTAGGCAAAGGAGAAAGGAACAGGAATGGGGAACTGGGCATGTTGGACAGAGAGAAGGGAGGATGGAAGTATACAGAGATGAAGAGGGGCTTGTTGCAGTGTCCGATGCAGGTGGTGTTTCTGTTAGGAGATGCAAAGAAACGCATCTGTGCGTCGTGTTAGAGGCTGCGTCCACTCAAAACGTTCCTCGGGAGGTAGATTATGCAAAAAAAATAACTTTTTTCTTATCTAAAAAAATTGATCTTGTTCGCTTCCATTTTCGTTCGACAGTGTTTCCACAGATAGTATTTATTATTGACACAAGAATAAAGTTTTCGAAATGTTTTAAATTAACCCAACCTAAAATGAAAATGCAATATTTTAATTTTTTTCAAATTTATAAAATGTAAGCATTTAAAAAAAAGTACAAATACCAGGAGAGAAAAATGTTGGTAAAAAACAACATTTTCAAATAACCTATAGGTCCGATAATATTACCAATATAAACTTGAAAATACACCCATTTTTATTGCGGAATTCAAGAGAAACATAGTTGTAGCTTTCCATGTCAAATTGTGTCTTGTCAGACGAGGTTAAAAAATGTAACGACAATCAACCTGTATCCATCCAAAACCTACCTTAAAAACGGTGGATTTGACAATTAAATCAAAATCAAACTGTTGCCAACAATCAACATTGCCTGCCAACAATCACGAATTCCCCTTTCTTCATCAGCTGGTAAGAATGGCTCTTGTTTATGAGCCTGCGCTGGCTCATTGTTGAAGATTAAACGATTTGTTGTGACTCGGTATGTCCTATTTCGACGCTAATTAATTCAAATTGAAACCGAAGTAAAATCAAAGAGACACTGATATCGGAGGGGGTCATACTTTCACAAACAGCATTCCATAAACGCATTGTCGTCCCAGAAACGTGTAAAACCTGACATATCTCCCTACGGCATGTAATTTCCACATGAAAGATGAAGTCTTTTCAAAAATAACTCAGACAAATATGTTTCTACGCCAAAAAAATAGTGTTCCTTTAAGCTTACATGTAGTTAGCGATCTGTCCCAGGTCATAGCACCAAAGTTACATGCATTTCGTTTTATTTTTGGGCGTAATTCCTTGCCTCGCTCCATGGAAACGCTTCCTCAGATAGTTGCCCTTTTCCGTTGCTGGGTTCAAAAAGCTTTCTCTAGCCACTTTGTCAATTGGAAGGGATGTAATGGTCAAGGTAAAAGGAAAGGAATTCTAAGAACTCAAGGCGTGACTGAGAGAGCACCAATCTCCCATAGAGCACCAAGGTTAGCGGCTCCCGTTTAGCGATAGTAAAACAGACGAACCTCTCGTACCGTGACCCAAGTGTGTCCATGCAAAACTATTTTGGAGAAAAGCAATTGCTTATGTCTGAACACAACGTACCCACTCGGAATCAATACGTATTGCCGAATATCTCGCTTGATCCTAGTGAAAGGGTACAAGTATATTTGTATATTGTATTGCATACTTGTATACTTGTATTGTATATTTCAAACTTAATATGGATTAAATTAAAGGTTGTCTGCATTGCGTTTTGTTAGGAGTCACAAAATATATGTATTTGGTAGTTGTCTACACCCAAAAACCTACCTTAACCGGTAGATTATCTAATAATAACTACTTTTGAGACAGACTTTGCATTTATTTTAATACAATCAAATATATATTTATAATATATATATATATATATATATATATATATATATATATATATATATATATATATATATATATATATATATGTAGTGAGTCGCGGTAGTCCAGAGTGTTGGACTAATGACCGGGGGGCACGGGTTCGATTCCCGGGAAAGTCACTCTTAGGGCTCTCTTTTTAACACTTTGGGCACCTGCAGCTCCACCCAAGCTAGTTGATTTTTCGGGTACCAGGTCTTCCTGGGAAACCATAACCGGCACAGGGGAAGGTACTGGCCCCCCTTTCCCTGATGTGTGAATATTCACACGTCGTCAGGCTTAGTACTGGGGAACTCTACCATCACCAACCAAACCGACCTTCGGGTTGAATACTGTGTTTATGGTTTGTTTTTAATGTATGCATACATTGTTGTTTGTATGTTTGGATATATACGCGTGTGTATGTATGTATATACATATATATATATATCATCAACAAAAGGATAGAGAGTAAGGCAAATGATTACTTAGGGGATGATCAGTTTGGGTTCAGGAAAGGAAGAGGTACGCGTGATGCCATTGCAGTAATGAGATCACTAGTCGAGAGGAATATAGAATACAATCAGGACGTTTTTGTCTGTTTTGTAGATTTCGAAAAAGCGTTTGATAGAGTGAATTGGGAAAAATTAATGCGTGTATTGCAGAAAATAGGAATGGATTGGAGGGATAGGAGACTGATCCGCAACCTGTACATGTCTCAGACTGCTCAGGTGCGAGTGGGGAACGGAGAGTCCGGATGGGCAGTGTTAGGAAGAGGTGTAAGGCAGGGTTGCCCATTGTCACCGGTACTGTTCAATGTATATGTAGAGGAAATGATTAAAGAGGCATGGGAAGAACTGGAGGTAGGAATGAAAGTCGGAGGGGAATTCGTAAAATCGGTTAGGTTTGCTGATGACCAAGCATTAGTTGCTCAGTCAGCCAAGGGGTTGCAAGCATTGTTGAGTGAATGGGAGGTTCAGTGCGATAAATATGGGATGAGAATCAATATTAATAAAACAAAGGTTATGCGATTTTCCAGAAAGAATAAGGCTAAGCTAAATATTAAAATAGGCGGGGAAAAAATAGAACAGGTAGAACAGTTTACATATCTCGGAAGTGTTTTGGACCAATGCGGTCAAAGTGGTAGGGACGTAAGGAGAAGAATTGCGCTAGGCAAGGAGGCTTTC
Organism: Hetaerina titia; assembly: GCA_037158775.1. NCBI lineage: Eukaryota > Metazoa > Arthropoda > Insecta > Odonata > Calopterygidae > Hetaerina > Hetaerina titia. The sequence goes on from CM073773.1 coordinate 28,774,477, forward strand.
TCAAGGAGGAGGGAGTTGATGACGGGGACGTTGAGTAGGGATGTTAAGACAAGACTCGTAAAAACTCTGATATGGAGCGTAGCTATGTACGGCGCGGAAACGTGGTCGCTGAAGCAGGAGGATAAACGTAGATTGGAGGCTTTTGAAATGTGGGTGTGGAGAAGAATGGAGAAGGTGAAATGGACCGAAAGGAAAACAAATGAGGAAGTACTAGAAATGGTGGGGGAGGAGAGGGGTTTGTTGAGAGAAATCCTATGGAGGCAGGAAAAATGGATGAAGGGCGTATTGAGCGGTAGTGGAATGTTGAAGAGGGTAATAGAGGGAAGAATGTTGGGCAAGCGAGGTAAGGGCAGGAACAGGATAGGGATGTTGGACGGGATGAAGGGAGGAAAGAAGTACACAGAGATGAAGAGGGATCTGATATAGATTAGTTTGCTAGGTGGGGAGTCACAAATGTTTATTTGATAGTTGTGTCCATCCAAAAACCTACCTTAACCGGTAGATTACCTAATAATAATAATATATATACATATATATATATAAATTCACTGATAGTCATAACAAACACAGAAACCAAAACACACAAAAGAGTCAGTGAATTTACATTACACGTTTGTGGGTTTTCCAAAAAAGTGTATATATATATATATATATATATATATATATACACACACCATATTTTCTATAATTAATTTTTAAGTCTTCTTGGCATTTGAATAGAAATAAAACGAATAACTCCAGTGGCAAAAAATATCTGAGGAGGAAATTTTGAAAATGTGGAGCAGGAATGTTCACTATTGATAAAATGTAGAGGAAGGCATTTTCGACCCTTCATACTTGGCATATCCCGAGCTATTCCTTATTGGAGAGAAGAGACGGCAATTCCTGAAGAATACGAAATGGAGAGGGGCGTGGTGCGGCGTATTTCGACGGATGGGAACAGAAAGGAACGCGTGACACCCGCGTTGCGATTGGGTGGGTTTCCAAGGAGATGAGGAGCGTCGTCAAGCACGTCGACAGAGAACATTCTCTTCCTCTGCTATACTTTTCTTTATGCTTAAAACCCAGAGTGCAATGGTACATAAAAATTGATTAATCTTCTCTGAATAAATACTAATATAGGATCTGTACAGGGACTTATGCTTCATCGGATATATGTGAAAATTACGTGTTCCTGGTCGTCGGAAATTTCGGGAATGAAAATTACGTTACGTGTTGGATGTTCAAGATTCTTCATTCTAAGTGAATTGAAAACTTGGGTCACTTCAATTGTCATGGTAGTTATTTTTTCATCTTTCCCAATGAGACATAAATCATATTTATTTTTACAATAGTTCGATTACCGAACAAAAAAACGAGGACCGTGCTCCCTCAACCAAACATCGAAATAGTTTTTTAAAAACATCGAAATAATAAATCGACATTTTGATTTTAATCGATGGCATCGATATTCATGTTGAATTAATCTCGCTGGCCCTTCTAATCGCGTCCATGTAACTGAATAATCAAGGGTAATATTGCATCTCACAAATATTTTGAGCAATAAGGAAAATTATATTTGAAAGGATAATTTTAAGACTTGAATTTGGAACCAATTTTTAACAAAAAAAAACTCAACAAAACAATAACCAAACAAAAACAGTAGGGAGATAATTTAGACATAGTAACTACAAGAAATAATCCTAGTTCAACACTCAAAGACAACAACGGAGCATGAATAATACCGGTGGTAGTCAGTCAGTAATAATGAAAACCAGGGTAACCGGCAATAATTGAACTTCTTCGCAATAAATGCTTAAATACGTATGGCCTGCGTCACAATGACATTGAAAAGCAATGGTGGGGTGGATTCAATTCCCACATATGTCAACGATGGCCATATATCATCACAAGAGACTGATGGGCTCGCGTATACCATTGTCGAACTTTAAGGCTATCATTATTATTTTTTATTAGATAATCCATTGGTTAAGGTAGGTTTTTGGATGGACACAACTATCAAATAAATATTTTGTAACTCCAAAATAAACTCAATCCAGTAACCTAATCTACATCAGGTCCCTCTTCATCTCTGTGTACTTCTTTCCTCCCTTCATCCCATCCAACATCCCTATCCTGTTCCTGCCCTTTCCTCGGTTGCCCAACATTCTCCCCTCTATTACCGTTTTCAACATCCAACTACCGCTCAATACGCCTTTCATCCATTTCTCCTGCCTCCATAGGATTTCTCCCAACAAACCCCTCTCCTCACCCACCATCTCCAGTACTTCCTCATTTTTTTTCCTTTCGCTATCATTATAAACATGGTTGAATCAATTGAAAATACTGAGCCAGACATGCAATGAAATTATTTGAATCAACTTTAAAACTGCCATATTGATAATTTTTAGATGAATGGTCCACACACACACAAGAGCAAGTGGAATGAATCCTTCATCTACATGGACAGCTGCATAAATAATGAAGGGGATGAAAGAAGTACGGCAGACTTGAAGAATAACACCTCAAGCTAAGAAGGCAATCATGAAGAAGTGAGAGCAACTACGCTACTACGTTCTACGTTCAAAGAACACCTGAGGTGGCAAACAAAGCCAGGAAGCGACTCGCCAAAACGTTGATAACGGCCACGGCACTCTTAAGGATCAGATACATGGAGCATCGGAAAAGTAGACCAGTGTGAAGGATAAGGCTTTGAAACATGGTGCTACGTAAAGAGGAGAATACTGAAGATTAATTACAAGACAAATTGAATCGAATTAATGTTGAAGTACATAGTGAGGATAGGAAAGAGGACCATTTGTGAAGTACTCTACGATAAAGAAGAAGAACTAGAAATGGATTGGACACACCTTGAGACACAATGGATTAACTGGAAAAATAACAACAGAAGGGAAGAAAATTAGAGGGAAGGCTAAGGAAAGAACTAGAGACGAGTTTCTAGGAAACAGCTTAGGAAACAAACAAAGAAGAAAATTAACAGAGAATCTTTCGGGGGGTGAGATAGGGAATTGCAACACTGAATAGAGAAGAATGGAGTGCCGTAGCAACAACCAATAATCAGATTGAAATCCGGACGACAATGATTAATTTTGTGGTGAAACAAAGTACACCGCTCAATCAAACAATACACTCAATAATGTCAATTATGGCGCCGCACGCTAAGTTGGCCTTGTTGCAAATGTTGGCATAGCAATATTGGCGCGAATACTCTAGCTTCTCCAGCCTGTCGCAATTATTATAATTAATTTTTACCACAGCATATCAACCTCCACGAGAAGGAAATTCGACAGGTCACGTGGGAAGAAAGGCGCGAGGTCATTGCATAGGGTGACCGCGTTGGTACGCGGCTTGCGACCCTAAGTCTATCGTATCTGCTTGGTGGGACCAAAGTGCTTCTTCCAATTCTGCGATACGTATAACTGTCGCTTTGAACGGTTCAAAAGCGTATTCCTCCATGCACTTGACCCAACCGACGTCGGCCAAGGCCCCGCGCCCTTCGTGGACCAGGTCCAACAAAAAAAGAAGGTCCTGGTTGGCATGGAGACACGCACGTAGCATTCAGTCGCTCAGAATGAAAAAAAAACAAATCTCTTCATTGAGTTCCCGTGGCACACAAAAGAGGACAGGAAAGAAGTTAGGGGGTTCTGAAGATCGCGGAGACAGTAGAAGAGCGGTATCCGCTCGATTCTATTCATCCGTTTACTCTTGTGTCCTTTCGTTGCCTGGCTACGTTCCAAGGAGACGGGGTGAATTCGGGAAAATTTTAAGACAGGAAATATAAAAAGAAGATAAAAAGCGTGCGAATTTGGATCCAAAGACCACCGTTCGCCCTTTCGCCCTCTCCACCCCGTTCTTAAGGGAAAGATATTCGTAAACTACCATTTGGATGGGTTAAAAAAATGGAAGAGCATCGCTGTAAAAATTAAACCGACTTCAAACGACTATGTCCACGAAACAAAAGTAAAGTATTTAGCGGGATAAGATGGTAAAATCTTCACTCGAATGGATTCTTATTTGGGATTGAGCACTCGAACGTTAATATTTAGAAACCCCTTTGGCCAAATTTTTAGCTCCATAGGTGACCCCAAGGGTCTCCTATCGAATAAAAATGTGAGTTTTCGAAAACAATTTTTCCTGAGCGATTTTTTGCCTTAAAAAATCTGAAAAAATTCATAAACTTGGAAAAACATAAGCTGAATTTTTTTCCGTACTTTTCCTCCTATATGTGCCAGACAACAATTACAATAAACCATAGAATTCATATGTGCGTAATTAAAGTTCTATTGTAATTGTTGCCTCACACATATAGGAGGCAACAATTAAAAATGGGGTTTTATCAAATTTTGAGGATGTTCCGGAGAGAAAATGGCATATCTAACCTCGCTATTTAAAAGAACGGAAAAAAATACACGAAAAAAGTGTACTTAGAAGTTTGCCAAAAATTACCTACATAACCTAAAAATTCTTTGAAAAATTCAAATATATTTCCTGAGCTCAATTTTGATTTAAACAATCTGAAAAAAATCAGAATGTTTTTGGGCATAAAAATGTATGTTTATGGATTTTTTCAGATTTTTTAAGGCAAAGAATCGCTCAGGAAAAATTGTCTTCGAAAATTCACATTTTTTGCGATAGGAGACCCTTGGGGCCACCTAGGGAGCTAAAAATTTGGCCAAAGGGGTTTCTAAATATTTTCTTTCGAGTGCCCAATCCCAAATAAGGATCCAACCGAATGCAGATTTTTACCACCTTATCCCGCTATAGCCCTTTCAAGAAAAAATAACTCGGTTGTATTTATTCAATAAAAAACTTTTCAGACTACCCTCACAAGATGATCATGTTCCATATTTTTTTTCAATATTCTTTCGCTCGACGTTCGTCGCGTTCTTTTGCGTCGCTACTGTGAAATTCGTCTTCTTCTTTCCCTCCCATGATTCCGGAAGTCGGATTCCCATTTCGGCCGGCAAATTGGTGTCCCACGGGAAAGCAGCAACAAGTGTGAATGATGTCGGGCGGGCGCGATCAATAAATCGCTAACAATGAATTCTAACTAACCAACAAGAACATTTTCCAGACTCACACGACACGTCGTCATCATGTAAAACCCGAAATTTCGCCAGGATAAACATAAATGTCAGCTCAACCCAATGGTATCCACGCCGATTACAACAAAGAACTTTACATTTCCAATAATTTCTTTATAGGCCATACTATGTTTCCATTTTTCAATGCAGCGGTGAACAATGGAAACGGTCGCTATGGAAACAGAACAAAAATTACCAGTAAACATGGTGCCTCACCTTGACGACTTTTCATTGTATCCTGTTCCTGATGGCAACTAAGCACTAATGAATTTGTGAATTTTCCATCCTACAAAAGTAGAATTCTGTTAATTAGTGACTGAGTTTCATGCAAGTCCATTAATACGGTGACACATTGACTTCTGTAGTCACGGAAGTAAGTTTCCCGGAATAACCTATACATGAGTTTTCTTTAATTACTTTCGACACTACCCCACTAAAATACATAAGAAGACCTCCAAGAAGAAGAAAGTGAATCCTTAAAGAGGGCTGGCGAAATAAGAAGTGACATCCGGCTAGTTCGGAAGGAACTTTCGGAGGTATTGAGAGGTATCTCTCTAGCAAGCTGATAGGACGTATTTTGATTGGGGACAGAAGGATAAAACGTTGCGACGTCTTTAAGACGTTCTTTCCCTTAATTCCCTTGCCCCAACACGCTCCTTCACAACGAGTAACCTCTTCCCCCGTTCGCACTTGCGAGGATTCACTCTCCGCGACGGTTTTAGCTTCCGCTCGCGTAACCAAGGGGAGGGGAAAACAACCGACGCGCTCTCACGCACCACAACACGCGATGCCCATTGTCGAAATCGATCGAGGTGTGCATTGCGGTGTTTTCCGTTGGATTCCGTTGCTAAGCAATTGGAATCGTTGAGCGACACGGAATAAACAAAGATTCGGCGGGAAAAAAGGGGTTTTTTTGGGTAAATTCGTGAGTCAACGGATTTAAAGAGGGCAAGTTTAAATATATCCTCGTTGTTTCCTTCACCCCCGAGGTCGCAGGGTAAAGAGGCAAGCCAGGGCAAAGTTCTGGCACAAGAAAATCTTAAGATTATTCGAGAAGCCATAACTCTTTGCAAGTTCATGACCATTCCGCAACAATGGAGAGTTCTCTTAAGGCGTGAATAACCGAAGGTCGTAAATAAAGAATCGAATAACTTCCTGATTCCTTCATTTCGATTCAACGCCGCCACAAACATGACGGTAGAAAACTCAAAATATATTAATCAAAAATATCGATGTAATTGAAGGGAGGAAAATTCGTCGTTGCCATGGATTCCGAAAACATCTGAGATAGAAACTGTAATTAACGAACGATAACCTTCAGGAAGACAATTAAAAAAACCCTAAAGCCACAAACTACAGGGATTGAGACAGATCCTCCTATACTTCAAAAACCCGATGCTCGTAAGGGCAAAAAAAAATTCTCGCCGTTACCATGACTCCCGCGAAATAGCCTATTCGAGTTTCAATAAAAAATATATATTTTATACATAAATTAAAAAATATAAATATTATAATATATTTTTTTATTATATTGCATAAAGCATGCAAGAATTAAATCTTTCTGAGCATATTGTGCTGGTTTTTCAGTATTTTTTTAAGCCTTGAATTTAGAAGAAATTATTTCATAAAAAATACCTATCCTTAGAAAGAGTTATTTAATAAAAAAACATAGGGAATTATTATTCATACTTTTTACGAGAAAGATATAAAATAAGTTGAATTTTGAAACAAGAGGCCACAATTAGAGCAGGTAGAACAGTTTACGTATCTCGGAAGTGTTCTGGACCAACACGGTTAAAGTAGAAGGAACGTAAGGAGAAGAATTGCACTAGGCATGGAGGCTTTCTCAAGGAAGAGGGAGTTGATGATGGGGACGTTGAGTAGGGAGGTTAAGAAAAGACTCGTAAAAACTCTGATATGGAGCGTAGCTATGTACGACGCGGAAACGTGATCGCTGAAGCAGGAGGATAGACTTAGACTGGAGGCTTTTGAAATGTGGGTGTGGAGAAGAATGGAGAAGGTGAAATGGACCGAAAGGAAAACAAATGAGGAAGTACTAGAGATGGTGGGTGAGGAGAGGGGTTTGTTGAGAGAAATCCTATGGAGGCAGGAGAGATGGATGAAAGGCGTATTGAGCGGTAGTGGAATGTTGAAGAAGAAGGTAATAGAGGGGAGAATGTTGGGCAAGCGAGGAAAGGGCAGGAACAGGATAGGGATGTTAGACGGGATGAAATGACTTGATTATCCCATTAGGAAAAAGATAAGGAAACACAGTTCCATTTGAAACTAATCACGAGACTTTCCTGAAGAGGGCAGCCTTCGTTAATTAAGGCAACTACAGTAGGAATTAAGACGAAAAGTACTGCCTAGTGGTGTAAGGCTAAGTAATTCCTAGTGGTGTCCGCGCATATTCTGAAACGCTCGATCGCATGGGAAAGAAGTGAGACCAAGTCCCGGAAGATAGTTGAAGAACTCGCATTTGCGAGTTCTCGTATTCTTTTTTTACGCCCGTCGACAAGCTAATTACACGGCGTCACGGCGACTGAAAGGAGACAAAAAAGGATCTCAACAGAGGTCAGAGAAAGGCAATGCCTTCACTTTCAAAATATTCTTCTTTCACCGAAGAATTCAACAAGATACGCAGTTGCGAAACATTTGAGCTTGGGTGACAATGCATGAATGTGTGTTTGCATGTATGTATGCATGTATATATTATATATATATATATATGTTATATATATTTTTTATATGTTCCTAATTCCTCTTGAGAAAGGTGGGTGCACCACCGAAAATTCGAGAACCAGTGAGTCCCTCTTTTATATGTTTTAGTTTCTCTGTTTGTGTCGACTAGTTAGTCAATTTACACATAAAATATACATATATATATATATATATATATATATATATATATATATAGATACTTGGACATATATAAAGGACGAACACAGAAGAGGTGGGAAAGGCGGAAATCAAGCAAATCACTAACGTAAAAATATGTCCATAACCGTGGCTTGAACACCGGATACTTAATGGACTGTTAATTGTGTTCAAAGAAGTTGACGCCAACAATTCACCCGTACATTATTGTGATTTGGCGGGAACCGAAAAAAAAGTGCGCCTAGCAACGCCTCAACGAGCGTCAATGGACGACAAAGATAACGGCGTCTCACGAACTTCGTCTCCAACTCTCTTTGGTCGAGTTAACCGATCCATCCTAGCGCTGATTAATCCGTTATTCCGCGCCCTCAAAAGGAAGAGGGAATATCCAGCGTCCGGCGCTAAACCCCCTTGATGAATATGAGTGGGCCCCCGGAGGGATGTTGCGATGGACCGGGTGAAACTCTTATTAAGTGGGGAGATGGAAACGAGATGAACTGGAGGGAAGTTCACCATCCGCTCACGAGAGACACCATTGCTGGATCAACCATAAATCATATCAAGCGGTCCTTTGTTCGTAATGAGATACTGAACTTTTGCGATGCAGCAGGCGGAGGAAGTTATACGGCTTTCTCGTCTTAATGCGCTCACATCATTCCAAGCAATCAATGTATCATGCCCTTTGTATTTGCCTCTCCATTTACGATCTAAGTGACGATCCGCAGCCTAAGTAAACCTCTTGAGTACGTCATACAGCCTCTTTTATATTTTTTACGACCACTAAGGCAGGAATATTGTCAATAATACCTAAATAATTAGCTTGAAAAATAAATTAATGGAGATTAATCATGTAGATTGAGAAAATAATTGGTGAACAGCGATCTTATATTTCACCATACGGAGGAAATGAGGGCATTAAAGGAGATGAAACCAAATAATGCCGTGGAGGTAGACAACATTCCTGTGGAACTGTTGAAATTTTTAGGAAAATGTGGGAAGAAGGCCATATATGGACTGATTCGTAGTATCTATGAGGAAGGAATCTGGCCGGAAGATTGTGTGAGATCGGTGTTGGTTCCTATTCCAAAAAAGGCAATGGCTACATCATGTGAGGAATACAGAACGATAAGTTTGATATCCCACGCAGCTAAAGTTATTCTCAGGATCATCAACAAAAGGATAGAGAGCAAGGCAAATGATTACTTAGGGGAGGATCAGTTTGGGTTCAGGAAAGGAAGAGGTACGCGTGATGCCATTGCAGTAATGAGATTACTAATCGAGAGGAGTACTATAGAATACAATTAGGATGAATTTGCCTGTTTTGTAGATTTCGAAAAAGCGTTTGATACAGTGAATTGGGAAAAATTACTGCGTGTATTGCAGAAAATAGGAATGGATCGGAGGGACAGGAGACTGATCCGCAACCTGTACATGCCTCAGACTGCTCGGGTGCGAGTGGGGAACGGAGAGTCCGGATGGGCAGTGTTGTGGAGGAAGGGTTGCCCATTGTCGCCGGTGTTGTATTCACTGATCGGAACGGTAACAACCGATACCTTTGTTTTACAAATACTTAACTAGGGTTTACTTCCAAAATTTTACATTTTCCTCAGAATTTATCCCTATGAGGGGAATTGGAAGTACATCGAATGTATTACGAATACTAATTACACAGAGAAATAATGTATGAAATGTAATATTAATATAAAAGGTAATTGTTTGAAAACTTGAAATGTCATTCTCATCATCAGCCGGAGAATTTTTCAGATCGTTTTCTTATGCTATTAAAGTTTTTAGTCATGATTCATCAATTATAATTTTTAAACGAATATTCAAATACAAGTATACTTATATCACTAAAATCTTTGAGCCGAAAATCCCCGATCACTATTTTTTTAAATCATAGACGTGCTCACCTACGTGGTTGGTCTGAAAAGTATCCGACTCAGAAAATTTCACAAAAAATATCTTGTATGTTTGTTAGGTCGGAAACTTTTCAGACCACCCTTGTTTTTCTTTATTTAAGAAGATTTAATGCAAAAATCGCATCAAACCAAATGAAAAGAAAGCAAGGAACATGTAATTACTTCAATATTCTCCACGCAATCATCGTTCCATTTTATCTGGACGGGGCTTATTTGCCTGGGAAAGCCGTTCCTTCTCGCATCGCTTGTCATCTTTCTTTTGTTTCAGTCGAATTTCCGGCCGGCCCGCAATAAGTAGAGACCGCATCCTTTCGAAATTGTGGCTTCAGTTTCGCCTGGTCAAAAGTCATTTCATCCCTCAACACCGCATTGCGTGATAATACATCGTCTAATTACTGCCTATCTCATGCGGCCTATCTCTTGCGAGATTTTTTTAATCGAGTATGCCGTTGCGAAAAATGACGCCATCTTCCCTTTGGTGAAAAAATAAGTTGAAACAGGAAGCTGAAGATTCGCGTCGGACGGCTAAGTAAGGAGTTCGTTCACACGCGATAGTCTGGGTGTTCTATTCCAGACAGACAGAGAATCAATAAACCAGGGCATCCAAGGAATTAAAGCTAGGATTTGGTACTTCCCAAAGAACGATCACCGTTCCTCAACGAAATCTTCGCCGCCGCTTCACTGAGGAACAGACCCATATTGCCTTCCTATAAATAATTGAGTTGGTTGCCTTCCTCAATAGTGTTTTTGATGTGACACCGGCCATCACTCAATGGCCGCACCACTGGGTTCAGACGCTTATGCAGCCGCCTCACTGAGGAAGAGGTACTGTATGGACTACCTTACGTCTGACTCCTAATCTTCGACCTATCTGTGACCCTATCTGGGGCAAAATGTCTTTGTTCCAGCCAGCACAGCTCTAGGGGTCATCAGAACGCATTAAGCCCTTCTATCGCCTTAAAATTCAAAGTTTGAGAGGACGCCTCGATAGCTTAACTGGTTAAGGCACTCGGCCGGATATTGAGGGATCCGGGATCGAATCCCATTGAAGCCGAATGATTTTTATTCTCTGAAAGTGTTGCAATTAAATGCATGTTAGCGAATGATTCCGTTAACGGTTGCTGCTGCGGCATCTCCCGCAGTTTCTTGGAACCTACTTGAAGTGCTTTGTGGAGAACACTTCAGAGGGAGTACTTCGTCCGTCGGATGGGACGTTAAACTTTGTGACCCCTTGGCGCCTTTTGTTAAGAGTAGACTAATGCCAAGCCCTAGACCCTGAAGAGGCATGTGCCTAGAACAGGGCTACCGTGTTAGTTGTACATTTATTTTCCTTTATTATCTGTTACATATTTGTTATATTTTGTTATTTTATACAACTATCTGGAAAAAATAAACACCTTTTTGAATTTAAATTTAACGCCGGGTTTCCCTCCACCCTTCCTCCTCCTCCTGCCATCCATCACAAAAGGCACAATGACCTCAGCTGTCGGACTCCTACCCTGATAACTACAATCTACTACTCTTGCAAACATCCCCGACTCAATTCTCTCCTATTATCCTCATTCACAATGCCACCTTTTTCTCCATAGCACTGCCCTATGTACGATACATGAGCTGCCCGTGTTGCTCTAATTCATTCCATCCTATTTTACTGTTTAATGCACACATTTTGTCCTAAAATTCAAAATCTACAAAATTCGAACAGGTTCGGTTAAAAGCCTATCTCAATAGATCTTTCATTTATCACCATAGCGCTTTCAACCCCAATTCTCTCTCTCGAAATTAAGATGAAGACAAAACATGAATTAGGAGAAAAGGCAATGTACGAAATAGAAAAACACAAGGATATTGGAAATTATGAAGATATTGCCAAGGAACAGGATACCATGGAAAGAGGCTAAAACTCAATTCTCCGATAAACAAAGTGTAATTATGGTGATGGACGAATAATATGCAGTGAATATACGTGGTAATCCAGTGGATAGAAGTTTGGATTACTGACCAGGAGGTCCGGGTTCGATTCCCAGGTATGCCTCTGGGTACCCTCAGCATCACCCAAGTTGAGTGATTTTTACCAGGGTACCAGATCTTCCTAGTTATATTCAGGGTATAAACAGCTGCCCCCTCACCTTATTAAAAATCTGCTTATGTGAAAATTTCCACACGCCATATTGGAATTAGTATTTGGTGAAGTTCTACCATAAACATAATAAACCAACCCTTGGGTCGATAATTGTGGTTTCATGGTTTTTCTTGGTATTTACGGAAGTCTGCCGACAGTCTCGTACATATCAAAGTCGTATATCAAAGGTGTATACCCAACACGTTCATTCAGATGGGTTACTAGAGCTTGTTTGGAAGAGTTTAAGAAGCAATGTTGGTGTTAATAGGGTTTGTTTTCCCATGTGGTATAGCTACTGGTAAAAATATACAAGAACTGGCCGATTGGGGTGACGTGAACATAAGAAGGAAATGTTGCGCATCGCACGGCGCCAATGGAATCCCTCACCTGTCATTACTCGTGCAACTCGGACACATAAAACGTTGCATAAAAACTGAGTAGTTTTTCTTCACCCCGCGCGTTGTTTGAGGGGAATAGAGAGGATAGCCTTGGTGGACTCAGATTGTTCAATGGCACTTCAAACAAGATATAAGAAACACGTTCGAATGTCATTTGCTTTGTTTTCTGTCGCCAAGACCTTCCCGCCATTCGCGAACGACAGTGATGAACCTCGTTCACGCCTCTCCCGCTTCCGTGGCGCTGCCTGTTGTTTTGTTTCAGACCTGTCACCCATTTCCAACTCCCTACCGGGCCCCCTTCTAGGAGCTTCACAAACTAGGGGGTTCCGTTGTCCATTTCCCAGTATCAGGGGGACAATGAAAAAAGCTAATGCTGAGTTAGCGGCGATAAATATCGATCTATTGTTAAGTTTCTCTGTGTATGTACGCACATCAATGTGTGTGTATAAAAAAATATATATATTTTCACGAACAGAGTAATATATATGTTTATACAAAACTTAGACAGCAACACACAATATGAGAGCACATAAAAGGAACACTCAGACGTTATTTTTTGATAATTTCGACGGAATTTTGCTCCGTCTTCCTCAGAAGATTAGTTAGGACTCAGTCCTTATGGAAATGGTCAAAGTAGTAGGGACGTAAGGGAAAAAATTGCGTTAGGCAAAGAGGCTTTCACAAGGATGAGGGAGTTGATGACGGGGACGTTGAGTAGGGAGGTCAAGAAAAGTTTGGTCAACAACCTTGATGAAAACTTGTAAACTTTTATATGGAGCGTAGGTATGTACGGCGCGGAAACGTGGTCACTGAAGCATGACGATAGACGTAGATTGGAGGTTTTTGAAATGTGGGTGAGGAGAAGAATGGAGAAGGTGAAATGGACCGAAAGACCAATAAGGAAGTACTTGGGATGGTGGCTGAGGAGAGGGGTTTGTTGAGAGAATTCTTCGTGAGGTAGAAAAAAAATGGATGAAAAGCATATTGATTGGCATTTAGTTGTTGAAGATTTTGATATAGGGGATAATATTGGACAAGGGAGGAAGGGGCAAGAATAGGGATGTTGGACAGAATGAAGGGAGGAAGCATACGGTGATGGAAAGGGGCTAATTGTAGAATAGGATGTTGGGTTATGTTTTGTTAGGAGAAATTTATTTGGTAGTTGTATCTATCGAAAACCTACCTTGACCGATAGACTGCCTAATTATATATATATACACACACACACATCATTTTATGACTTAGTATATTACGTCGAGCAACACCGGCCTTATTGTCTACAGCATATACGTACATTGAAAATCGTTTCTATTGGCAGAATGGCCATACTGAGAATTTCTTCTAAAATGTCATATCGATAAATTGATCATAGTGACAATTTCTTTTTTAATACCGTTATTCTTCCTGGGAAACCATAACCGGCACAGGGAAAGGAACTGGCCCCCCTACCCTGATGTGTGAATATTCACACGCCGTCGGGCTTAGTACATGGGTGAGCTCTACCATTACCTACTAAACCGACCTTCGGGTTGATTACTGTGTTTATGGTTATATATCGTCCCGACAATATCCTCGTTCCGACAATATCCTCGTACCGACAATATCCTCGCCCCAACAATATCCTCCTACCGACAATATCTTCGTCCCGACAATATCCTCGCTCTGACAATATCCTCGTACTGACAATATCCTCGTACTGACAATATCCTCGTATCGACAATATCCTCGTGCCGACAATGTCCTCAAATCGATATTGTCCTCATAACGACAATATTATTCACGCCGCCGTATTAGTGATTATTTAACCATAACGATAAAATACATGAATCACCAATATGCTCATACGGACATCAACGCCATCGTCATATCGGTGATGATTTTTCACTTACTTTCAACAGATCCTCATATAATTTTCTAGATCGATCCGGTCGATATGAAAAACGCATCGGCATTAAGTCTACAAGTCGAGAGAACACTTCTCCACCCTCGCGATGTTTTCCCTCCCGGTCCGCACACAAATTCGACGTGAAAGTCACTGCCAAGAATCACTTTCCACCTCCCGAGATGCAGGCATCCACGTAATGCCCGCAGCATGCCGCATTTCCTGCTGGATTGAAAGATTTCCAGAAGATCCAGACACCCTCATGCTCCCCATCCCTCTCCCTGGAGGACGATGGAGTGAGAGGGAAAGGGGCGGCCGTTACTGTGGTAGATAGATGATCGTTTTCATTTATTTATTTATTTGGGGGGGGGGGGGGGAGGGTTAAGGATGCTGCTCCTCAAAAGAAATTGAAGCCACCCTTCCCCCCCCCCCTTATTCCTCTTTGGCGCGCCTCCTTAAATAATGGCGAGCTCAAGGAATGAAATTCTCCACTAAGACGCAAGGGAAGACAAAACGAGACAGAACGAAATGAACTTCGGCAACTTCCTCAGGAACGACTCCAATCAATATTATTGAAGAATTAATTAAACAATTAAAAACTTCCGGAGCGAAAGTAAAATCTTAATCTTCAATCGACCCGTTCTGTTAAGTGGAACTCTTGGGAGACTTTCATAAGTTTGCTTGAAGCCAATTATAATTTTTTGAACGCCCTTATCGAAGACATTTGTGCCGATGCATCCCATGCCTATCAACTCCAGATATGCCATGGGCAGGAAAAAAATAAAAGATAAGAGCAACGGATAAATTGGTTATGCTTAAAGGAGATATCTTAAGAAGTAGACGAAATTGTAATGAGTTAGGTGCAACGCATTTGGAACGGGTTAAAAATGAGAACCATCACGTCCATCCGGACGTTACATAGATAATGAAAAACAATCCATAAATATTTTTTTTATTTTTAAAATTTTTTTAGCACCCAACAAGCCACCGATAGGGCGTGTGGCAGGGGATTGATAAACACCAGACTGATTTTGGTACAGAATACTTCCCCCCCCCCCCTATCGAGGTCGGACAATGTTTTGCTGATACCTTATAATTCGCGGAAAAAAAGGCACATTAAATTTAGCTGTCCTACACTTTTCTCTCCAATTCCTCGTCCTAAAGATCTCGTCTACCGTAGTACGATGGTGGCGATAATCCACATCATCATCGTTAAAATGACAACCAGGCAATTAATGCAAAAGAGATAATCTGTAATTTAGCCTTGGCTCCATTGAGTGATTCCCAACCTCATGGCTCCTCCAGTATTTTGGATAATCTGCTCAATTTATCATAAAAACGTTTTAAAAATCTAGCCCTTCTACGCTGCACGCGGTCCAATTCGGCAATTGATCCAACATCATGCGGACCCCATATATACATATAGATATACTATATATATTTTATTAGGTAATATACCGGTTAAGGTAGGTTTTTGGATGGACACAACTATCAAATAAACATTTTGTAACTCCAAACAAAACCCAATCCAGCAACCTAATCTACATCAGGTCCCTCTTCATCTCTGTGTACTTCCTTCATCCCATCCAACATCCCTATCCTGTTCCTGCCCTTTCTTCGCTTGCCCAACATTCTCCCCTCTATTACCTTCTTCAACATTCCACTACCGCTCAATACGCCTTCCATCCATTTTTCCTGCCTCCATACGATTTCTCTCAACAAACCCCTCTCCTCACCCACCATCTCCAGTACTTCCTCATTTGTTTTCTTTTCGATCCATTAGATATACATGTATCCTAGTCCTTTATATCCTAATCTCTATGTACTATAGAGTCCTAACTAATCTTCTGAGGAAGACGGAACTCAATTCCGTCGAAATTATCAAGAAATAACGTGTGAGTGTTAATTTATGTGTTCTCATATTGTGTGTTGCTGTCAAAGTTTTTTATTAACACTTCCAATTTACTTCGAAAAAATCATCTATATATACATATATATAAATATATAGTTCTAAATATATATATATATATATATATATATATATATATATATATATATATATATATATATATGAAAGCCGCAAAGGACACTATAGGAACCGTTAACGGGAAAAGGACAAGGAAACCATGGATCACGGATTAGATGATTACAAAAATGGATGAGAGAAGAAAATGGAGAAATGTAAACATAATGAGTACGGCATAATGAAGTACACAGAATTAAATAATAGATTGAGACGGTTCACAAATAAAGCAAAAGACGCCGAATGTTCAGGACGCCCTTCGACCTCGAAAAGTGACGAAAATCTTGCAAGAGTGAAGGCATAATTGAACAGCGATCGCAGATTAAGTGTTCACATGGTTTCTGATGAACTTCACATCCTTTGAAGTAATTTGCATCGACTTTTGACCAAAAACATGAGCATGAGAAAGGTATGCGCGAAGTTGGTGCCGCGAGTGCTCTAGGACGAAAAAAGGAAACTCGCACGCGGATCTGCCAAGAGCTTCTAAACCATGTGAGTAAGAATCCAGATTTTTTAAACAATGCCCCAGCAGACGTCTTTCTCTACTCCTCTCTCAAATCCGCGCTGAAAGGACATCACCGTGACTCGGTGGAAGCCTTACGACAGGCCGTGACGAGGGAGATTACCAACACTTTCGAGCGCTGCTTTATAGAAGAATTCTGGCAATTAATATTTTTTAAAGGACTCAATCCTATTACTTTTGGGGCAGACCCTGTAGATGCGTTCAAGGTTTGCAGGTGGGCAGGATGATATTTATTGAGACCTACTAAATTTTAAGGGAACGCTAGTCTTGCAGAGGCAATAAATGCGCAGGTCAAATCGTCATAAAAAAAGCGAGACCTACCCATATAAAAAGACGTTGAGGAACACGTCCCATCATTTGGGCAGAGGAAAGGGATGGGATAAGAGAGGGACGGAGATCAAAACAATAATTATGTCTGATCCCAATTCACCCTTCCCCATCCCAGCACACGGAGGGCTTCCTCATTCCCCGTCCCGTAACACAAGCATAAATACGGTCCGTGTCTTCAGTGGGTGGGCGGGTGGCGGGGGGGGCCTGAGGCGGCGACGGCGTTATTTATTACCCCGGCAGTCTTTCATTTCTTCTCCCCGAAACCCCCCTTTATCTCTGCCGATCATCCCCTCCGTCCACCCGAAAACGCATCCTACACCTCCCATCCGCCAAGAGGGAGTTCTTGAAGAAAGAGAGATGGTCTTTAACAAGGAAAGAGAAAGAGGTATCTTCTTATCAAATCTCTTAAACCCCCAAATCCTATGCAAACCAGCAAATCGACTCCTCAGTCTCTACGGACGTTATTGTCAATGTATAAATGTATGTTTATACATATATAGAAGGGAGCACTTCAGTTTCTTCCATCCCTTGAGAAAGGTGGTATCGCCACCGAAAATTTGGAAAACTTGCTTGTATTTGTTCGCTAGTGCTATCTTGATGTAGAATATTATTCACATCCGTGAGATTTATATTTATGTAACATTTGGACGGCACAATAGAACACAGAATGAAATAGATAACACGTAAAAGGAAACTCACATTGTAGATTGTTTGAGGCCTTCTTCAGGTCAGAGTCTGACGTGTTATCTATTTTATTCTGTGTTCTATTGTGCCGTAAGACTCGTAAAAACTCTGATATGGAGCGTACGGCACGGAAACGTGGTCACTGAAGCAGGAGGATAGACGTAGATTGGAGGCTTTTGAAATGTGGGTGTGGAGAAGAATGGAGAAGGTGAAATGGACCGAAAGGAAAACAAATGAGGAAGTACTAGAGATGGTGGGTGAGGAGAGGGGTTTGTTGAGAGAAATCCTATGAAGGCAGGAAAAATGGATGAAAGGCGTATTGTTTGGCAGTGAAATGATGAAGAAGGTATTAGAGGGGAGAATGTTGGGCAAGCGAGGTAAGGGCAGGAACAGGATAGGGATGTTGGACGGGATGAAGGGAGGAAAGAAGTACACCGAGATGAAGAGGGACCTGATATAGATTAGTTTGCTAGGTGGGGAGTCACAAAATGTTTATTTGATAGTTGTTTCCATCCAAAAACCTACCTTAACCGGTAGATTACTTAATAATAATATATAAAATGAGGAAAAGGCAGGAACGGAATGAAGGGAGGAAGGAAGTACACGGAGATGAAGAGAGACCTGATTTGGAGTAGGTTGCTGGATTGTGTTTTGTTGGGAGTCACAAAGTGTTTATTTGGTTGTTGTGTCCATCCAAAAACCTACATTAACCGGTAGATTACTTAATAATAATATCGATATCGAACATCTGAACTACTGACCGTAGAGCCCGGGTTCGATGCCCGGACAAGCCACTCTGGGCACCTGCAGCTCCACCCAAGCTATGTGATTTTTCGGTTATCAGATCTTACTGGGAAACCATAAGCGGCACAGGGAAAGGAACTGGTCCCCCTTATATTTTTATATATGTATGTATAACTGGAGGTAGGAATGAAAGTCGGAGGGGAATTGGTAAAATCGGTTAGGTTTGCTGATGACCAAGCATTAGTTGCTCAGTCAGCCAATGGGTTGCAAGCATTGCTGAGTGAATTGGAGGTCCAGTGCGATAAATATGGGATGAGCATCAATATTAATAAAACAAAGGTTATGCGATTTTCCAGAAAGAAAAAGGCTAAGCTAAATATTAAAATAGGAGGGGGAAAAATTGAGCAGGGAGAGCAGTTTACATATCTCGGAAGTGTTTTGGACCAATACGGCAAAGTGGTAGGAACGTAAGGAGAAGAATTGCGCTAGGCAAGGAGGCTTTCTCAAGGAGGAAGGAGTAGATGACGGGAACGTTGAGTAGGGATGTTAAGACAAGACTCTTAAAAACTCTGATATGGAGCGTAGCTATGTACGGCGCGGAAACGTGGTCGCTGAAGCAGGAGGATAGACGTAAATTGGAGGTTTTTGAAATGTGGGTGTGGAGAAGATTGGAGAAGGTGAAATGGACCGAAAGGAAAACAAATGAGGAAGTACTAGAAATGATGGGGGAGGAGAGGGGTTTGTTGAGAGAAATCCTTTGGAGGCAGGAAAAATGGATGAAAGGCGTATTGAGCGGTAGTGGAATGTTGAAGAGGGTAATAGAGGGGTGAATGTTGGGCAAGCGAGGTAAGGGCAGGAACAGTTTAGGGATGTTGGACGGGATGAAAGGAGGAAAAAAGTACACAGAGATGAAGAGGGACCTGATGTAGAGTAGGTTGCTGGATTGGGTTTATTTGATAGTTGTGTCCATCCAAAATCCTACCTTAACCGGTAGATTACCTAATAATATATATATATATATATATATATATATATATATATATATATATATATATATATATCATACATAACACTTTTTTGAAAGTCTAACGGACGTGAATAGTAATGTATATATAGTTAGCACTAGTGGGAAAGGTCAAAAGCACAGAAACACACAAAAAAAGAAAAGAAACTCAATCGGTTTCGAATTTTCGGTGGTACGTGCCACCTTTCCCTTCTCTTCCTTGAGAGGGGTGGCTAGGACCACAGAAAATGCGAAACTGAGTGAGTTTATTTTTTTTGTGTGTTTCTGTGTCTTTATCTATGTCCACAAGTGCTAACTTCATACACATTATATATATATATATATATATATATATATATATAATATTATATATATACTCTCTATATATATATATATATAGAGAGAGAGAGAGAGAGAAACGATTACATATATATTTCTACATAAAATGTAAAGGTTTCAAAAAAGATTAATAAAAATGAAAATACTTGGCATTAGTATTTCGGTCGTCCCTGGCACCGGCAGCAGAGTACGAGTAACTAAGAATCAAAATCGGCGAAGTCTTATTTCAACAAAGGAATACGATAAAATATCGTCTTTTTTTATCGCATACATATCACAGTATTCATTATTTCGATTTGAAAAAAATAAATAAACAGCGTGGACACTCATTTCTTCACTTTTATGTTCTGAACAATAATCAAAAAAACAGGTAAATATCACGCACAATTACGCAACCACTCTCTAACAAAGACAACGAGGTCATTAGGGCCGTTTACTCAGGTACCGTTCTTTATATCGTTAGCTTATCGAAAAGCTTATCCAAATAAACCCATAACGCAATTATGATTTTCGATAAGACAATTACAAATTATTAAATTGCGAATCCTATCGACCAATTCTAAAACGAATGTGGAGGAATTTGAAGCTTTGACCTTCCTCAAAACTGTTGAGGAGAGGTCACTCCGGATGAATCCGATAATGGCACACGCGAAAGCGAAGGAATACAAGGTCATTGAGAGAGGTCAACAGCCCGAAGGAAATCCGGTCAAAAGAATCCTTTGAATGCTGCACGTTTGATTATGTCGACCATGTTAACCTGAGTTTATATAAACAGCAGAGGAGGAGAATTTTAAGTGTAAAAAAAAGATGTCGGTAACTTTGGATTATCGTTAGCGACCAATTGCAATCGTTCCAGCCGTCCTCGTTGCCTAGCACTCCCAATTTAATCTAGCTGAGAAATCTCTACGGGGAGCGTAGCATATAGAACGTCGCCTAGAAAGAATAATGGCGCCTATGATGCATGGCATAACCTTTGCTAATTAGAAAACAGGAAGCAAAAGAAATATTATCGTCGGATCTAACAAAGGTTTCCAGGTCCTCCCCACCCACATTGTCGTAAATCTATTAGATACGGTCGGAAGGGAAAACTTTAAAGCCTCCGTAAAAAAATGTATCCATTGGGAAAAAATGCAATTGCACAAGCAGTGTTTTTTTTATCTCTCTCTCCTCATCTCTCCGAGGAGATAGAATCGATTCCTTTCTCTAAAACCAATTTGTCCAGGGTCAAGAATTAACTCAGGAGACGCGGCGAGGAGTCGATAACATGGTTAGGATAATCTTATATCTTCACTGTTTCTGATGACGACCACCTCTCAATCTATTCTGGTCTTTTTTACTCCCGTGTCCTACCTTATGCATTGTTTTGGGATTCTTCCCCTCAAGCTATTTCTGTGTTTTAAAATGCAAATGAAAAGTATTCGTCGCTTCATAGCCAATGCCAGGTACGTACGATATCCCTTCCTCTTTTTCAGGAAGTTCAATGTACCGCCTCTTCTTTTTACGTCAATATCTATCTATTTGTATCCATATTTTTACTGCAATTGGGTTTGCAAATAAAAAGAACAATATTTTCTCGTTATTCTGATGTGCACAAGAATAACACTCGCAAGGTTATTAACTTGCATATTTAATGCATACGTACTACGACCTTATCTTTTACCAACAGAGCAGTGTGTGTTTAATTTATAGAGGGCTATTACTCTTAAGTAATCATTAAAAAATGAAATAGATGAAATAAATCACTTCGGCATGAAATCTTTTCATCTGAATTAGTTTCCATCCATCGGTAAAGAGGGATACGACACTACCGTTGTTGTCAAATGTCCTCGCCCAACGTACCTTATACGCAATGACAGCTATGTGCTTAATGGAGAAACTTGGCAACAACGTTAGCCAACTCAATCAACATCCATTCATTCGTTGAATAGATCCCGTAATGAGATATCGGCGCATTCGACAATCATGCATGAGCACGTGTAGCGAAGTGAAAAAGGCTATCATATAGATTGGTTCTTGAGTTTTCTTCAAGTCAGAAGAAATTTAAATTTTTCCGTTAAGCTTTCTTAAGGCTCTTTTAAAAGATTTTCTCACCTGAACAAATCGCACCCAAATCATAAGTGCTGAACTTCGAACTTCTACTGTCGTAGATTTAATGGCCGTGGAAAAGTTTCGGATTACGAACTTTTTGCCGCCATTCTTGAAAACCTTTTTCAAGCTCCCGAACTCTTGATAGGGTTGCGAAATGAATTAAAAACAAAAGTTTAGGCACAGAGAGTGTATGTGTGTGTGTATGTGTGTGTATGTGTGTGTATGTGTGTGTATGTGTGTGTATGTGTGTGTATGTGTGTGTGTGTCTAGATGATTGTTCTGTGCCTATTCCGTTCGAAATTAAGAGAACTATCGAGTTTACTTATTAAACGGGTGAAACTGTGACAATCGAGACGCCATTTTCAGTTCCCTACCATTTCGAATTCGGTCAATGAATCCGAGCTAGGGGATCGAGACTTTATAAGAGTGAAGGCGGGTAGTTTTTAAGCCTCTTATTCACTGAGCGGATCTGCTCGGACTGCTAATTCCACGACGGGTCCATTGAAGCGATACGCAACGATCCTTTCGCAAGGTATATCCTTTAGATTTGAGGAGATAATTAGCGACTCTCCTGAATCCTCCCTCATCTTTCGAGTTCACCCGACGCATATAATTCGGATTATATATCATATTTTCGCGTCGTTTGTCGAAGTCAAAATTTGAGACGCATTAAATCTATAGCAAAGTAAGTAATCTAGCAGTTAAGGTAGGTTTTTGGATGGACATAACTATCAAATAAATATTTTGTAACTTCAAACAAAACCCAATCCAGCAAACTAATCTATATCAGGTCCCTCTTCATCACTGTGTACTTCCTTCCTCCCTTCATCCCGTCCAACATCCCTATCCTGTTCCTGCCCTTTCCTCGATTGCCCAACATTCTCCCCTCTATTACCTTCTTCAACATTCCACTACCGTTCAATACGCCTTTTTATCCATTTTTCCTGCATCCATAGGATTTCTCTCAACAAACCCCTCTCCTCACCCACCATCTCCAGTACTTTCTCATTTGTTTTCCTTTCGGTCCATTTCACCTTCTCCATTCTTCTCCACACCCACATTTCAAAAGCCTCCAATCTACGTCTATCCTCCTGCTTCAGCGACCACGTTTCCGCGCCGTACATAGCTACGCTCCATATCAGAGTTTTTACGAGTCTTTTCTTGACCTCCCTACTCATCGTCCCTGTCTCAACTTCCCCCTTCTTAAATCTAGAGATTACAGAGTAATTTCATCCTTTATCACAACCCTTCTTTTCACCATTCAAACTCCGGTTTCATCCGTTCAAATTTCAAGTAATTAATTAACTCGTAATCAACCATAGGATCCGATCCCCTACACAAACTCAAAAACTGCACGTTAGCGAACTTTAACACGCGTAGTAACCCCTTCTTACGTTAACGAGCATTTTATTTGTAGATTTTGATCTAATTAGCTACTGCAATATTGAAAAAAAATTCAAAATTAAAACAGAGTTTAAATATAACTTGTCTTTATTTTACTGACCAATTACGCATACTATCATGTAGACACGACATATTGTTAGCGGCACACCACTTTTCAACCGATCATTTTTTATTAGAGACGGCATATCAAAAGAAAACTCTATATTAAACTGCTAGGAGAGAATCGTTGACTGGTTTATCATAACTGTTAGTCTACCCTTTAAGATGAGATTTTGGATAGAGACAGACTGAATCCCCAGACTGAAGACCCAGCCTCACCCAACAAGAATCAATCAGACACCCAACGAAATGAAATAAAACCTTCGTCCTATTCGGAATTCTTCCCTCCTCCCTTCATCCCGCCCATCATGCTTATTTCCTTATCCCTAACCCTATCCAGACTTTCAGTACGTCATCATCCTCTTAATATATCAGTTTCCAACATCCCCCTGCCGATCAATATGACCTGAATTCCATCTTTCCTGCCTCCTTATGATTTTTCCCCGCAAATCCCCACTAGATGTCTGTGTGTGAGAAAATTAATGTAACTCAGACAAGAGGAAGAAAAATAATAGCGCGTGTGTGTGTGTATATATATATATATATATATATATATATATATATATATGCGGGTTGCGGTGGTCTAGTGGGTAGAGCGTTGGACTACTGACCAGAGGGTCCCGGGTTCGATTCCCGGGCAAGGCACTTTGGGTACCTGCAGCTCCACCCAAGCTAGTTGATTTTTCGGGTACCAGGTCTTCCTGGGAAACCATAACCGGCACAGGGAAAGGAACTGGCCCCCCTACCCTGATGTGTGAATATTCACACGCCGTTGGGCTTGGTACATGGGTGAGCTCTACCATCACCTACTAAACCGACCTTCGGGTTTATTACTGTGTTTATGTTATGGTTTATATATATATTTAGTGAATTGTAGTTTATACGTATGTAAGTGTAACTTTAGTGAGTTTATATTTAGTGAATTATATATATATATAATTCACTAAATAGTCATAGCAAACACAGAAACTAAAACATATTAAAGAGGGACTCACTAGTTCTCGAATTTTCGGTGGTGCAACCACCTTTCTCAAGAGGAATTAGGAACAGAACTTTATTGTGCACGTTCGTGGCTTTTCCAAGAAAGTGAATATATATATATATATATATAACATACATTTGTTGTACTATATTCATGTATTGCCCAACAAATAGATCCTCCCAGGTTCAATGCATTACCGTGGTGACCACTGCAAGTAATAACATACCCGTGCGGAATTGTATTTTTTTTCTCGCCGTCAGCACGCTTGGAGACATGGTGTGAATGAACGCTTGGGCGCAACAATCCGCGAGGTAGAAGCGATGGCAACGCCCGCGTCGCGTAAACAAATTCCGAGCATGCGCACGCATGACGGACGAGAAATGAATGGGAGAACAAAAGAAGCACGATCCGCGAGACGGCGGCAGCTGCGTGCTGGGGAACAAGGCCATCGACACAATTCCCACGCCCTCCCTTCCCCCCCCTCTCCCGATAGCTGAAGATTTGGAACGCTTTTAATGTCGACTTCCCATAGTTCTTTTTGGCGGTCTGGGTCTGAGACAAAGTGAGTAATGGAGGCGACAATGAGAGCGAGTGTTTTCTTCCGTTTATTTCGCACCGAAAAAAATTATCTAAAAACAATGCCGTACGTTGCCCAGTAACCCAATGAAAGAGAAATATTTTTCTTTTTTTTTTGGGTCTCATAAAATCCCTCGATTTGAACGGACGCTTCCCGCTACTCTTTTGTTTGCTGCGGTTTTTCCCTTCAGTCGCGAATGCAGAGACATGCACACTCCATAGAGGTTCTTCCCTGGGCAGGTTGGCGAAATCGTTTGAAATTCACATCAACGAAAGTCTTGGTATGTGCAGAAAGTATGCCTATCAGAGTGAAAATTTACAAGTTTTTCTAAGTTTTAATTGGCATGGCATACAGGAAAGCTCTCGACGAAATACTTACACGCTTGAGGGGATTTCTTGTTTTGAAGCAGTGCATCTTCTGTTTTTACTCAACGATTAGTGATTATATATATGTGTGTGTGGAAATATATATACATATGTACATATATATATTTATTTATATGTATAAAACAAAAGTTATGCGATTTTCCAGATAGAAAAAGGCTAAGCTAATATTAAAATAGGCGGGGAAAAAATAGAGCAGGTAGAACAGTTAATGTATCTCAGAAGTGTTTTGGACCAACACGGTCAAAGTAGTAGGGACGTAAGGAGAAGAATTGCGCTAGGCAAGGAGGCTTTCTCAAGGAGGGAGTTTATGACGAGGACGTTGAGTAGGGAGGTTAAGAAAAGACTCGTAAAAACTCTGATATGGAGCGTAGCTATGTACGGTGCGGAAACGTGTCCACTGAAGCAGGAGGATAGACGTAGATTGGAGGTTTTTGAAATGTGGGTGTGGAGAAAAATGAAGAAGGTGAAATGGACCGAAAGGAAAACAAATGAGGAAGTACTGGCGATGGTGGGCGAGGAGAGAGGCTTATTGAGAGAAATCTTATGGGGGCAGGAAAGATGGATGAAAGGCATATTGAGCGGTAGTGGGATGTTAAAGAAGGTAATAGAGGGGAGAATGTCGGGCAAACGAGGAAAGGGTAGGAGCAGGATAGGGATGTTGGACGGGATGAAGGGAGGAAGGAAGTACACAGAGATGAAGAGGGACCTGATGTAGATTACGTTGCTGGATTGGGTTTTGTTTGGAGTTACAAAATATTTGTTTGATAGTTTTACCATCCAAAAACCTATCTTAATCGGCAGATTACCTAATAATAATGTACATATATAATTACACTTTTGTGAAAGTCCGATGGATCGAAGTGATAATGAATATGAAGTTAGCACTTAGCACCTATACTCGTATGAACTTAGAATTTGAACGCACATCGTCAGAAATACAGTGCACTAATAGGGTGTGACAGGCCTCTTCCCCAGAAAAGTTAAATACTTCAATTAACTTGCATTATAAAATCTTCAGCAGATTCTCTGAAATTGCAAGGTAATAAAATATGTATTTCATCCGCGCAAACTATTTCAATAACGAAAGCTAGTAATAAGTGACTTGGTAATTTGCGACTGTGATAATAAAATACTTACATTACAGGTATTTACCTAAAGTTATTTAGTTAGTGAATCGAATAACGATGGAGAAATCTGGTTTTTTTAGACCGATAAATATTCAACGCGGTCACACATCAATGGTGTCGGGAGTAGAAAAAGTCAGGCATTTTATAGGCTATGTCCATTGATGCGCGAAGTGAAGCGATTTGAATCACTTTTTATTATAAGATATCGTTATTTATTTAAAATGACGTATGTATATATGTTTATATACACACATATTTTATATTCATTTACACATAGAAATAGATATAAGGAAAGGGGATAGGAAAACGCAAAAGACGTCGCCGTATGGCGGGATTTCGTGTTTGAATGTGTATTTGGCCAATGTGGCTAGTCTCTTCTTCTGGCTATGCGTGCCACGAATCGTACCGTTCTTTTCCTATCCTCTATGATGCTCTATGCTTGCTAACCTACTGCCCTTTCTTCTTGTAGGTGTTGTCTATTTCTTTCGCTTGGCTGGGTGAAACACCTCCGTAACGGCCAAGTAATCGCAGCACCTGGGCGCTTAAAAACATCGCAGATCTCAATGTAAAATAATGTTTTCTCGATAGCTCAAGTGGTTAGAGCATCCGCCTTCCCCACCTCTCCTCTGTTCGTCCTTTATGTGTGCTCCTATCCCGTTCCCTTAGATGTATTTCTATGTGTGAATGAATATTTGTTCGCCGTATAGCGGGATTTCGGGTTTGAATGTATATAGTCATACATATACATACATACAGTATAGATGATTTCTTCGAAGTAACACGGAAGTGTTGAATAAAAAACTTTGACAGCAACACACAATATGAGTACACATAAAAAGAACACACACATTATTAGGAAATGACGTATGAATGCTCTTTTTATCTGTTCTTATATTGTTATTTGCTGCCAAAGTTTTATATATTATATATATATATATAATTATTTTTTAAACACATTTATATATATACACACATTTACAGTTACATACAGTTCGAGTCCGTCGAAATTATCAAGATTTTACATGTGAGTGTTCTTTTTATATGTTCTCGTGCTGTGTATTGCTGTCTAAGTTTTTTAGTCAACAATTCCGTGTTACTTCGAAGAAATCATACATTAAAAAAAATGTATATATATATATAAATGTGTGTATATATATATATGCTATGTACGGCGCGGAAACGTGGTCACTGAAGCAGGAGGATAGACGTAGATTGGAGGCTTTTGAAATGTGGGTGTGGAGAAGAATGGAGAAGGTGAAATGGACCGAAAGGAAAACAAATGAGGAAGTACTAGAGATGGTGGGTGAGGAGAGGGGTTTGTTGTGAGAAATCGTATGGAGGCAGGAAAAATTGATGACAGGCGTATTGAGCGGTAGTGGAATGTTGAAGAAGGTAATAGAGGGGAGAATGTTGGGCAAGCGAGGTAAGGGCAGGAACAGGATAGGGATGTTGGACGGGATGAAGGGAGGAAAGAAGTACACCGAGATGAAGAGGGACCTGATATAGATTAGTTTGCTAGGTGGGGAGTCACAAAATGTTTATTTGATAGTTGTTTCCATCCAAAAACCTACCTTAAACGGTAGATTACTTAATAATAATATATAAAAAACCATAAACACAGTAATCAACAGTCGGTTAAGGTTTCCCAGGAAGACCTGGTACCCGAAAAATCAACTAGCTTGGGTGGAGCTGCAGGTGCCCAAAGTGCCATGCCCGGGAATCGAACCCGGGACCCTTTGATCAGTAGTCCAACGCTCTACCCACTAGACCAAATTTTCCATGACCAAACAACCTTCCCCTGAGGAATGAACTGTGCGTAGTATATACACGGATATGTACGTGTATATACGTATATATAGGTGTATATCCTGAATTCCTCCACTCCCATCTGTAAAATAACGACGCACCGCAAATGAGCAGAATATTTTTGAAATATGACGAGACAATAAGATCGAGGGGGGCATGGTGAGTCCCACGTTTTCTATTGTCCTCTCCACACCGACGGAGTATGAGAAATGGCTAAGGCGAAAAAGCGGGAGACCGTTGCCGTGGATACGTGACTCTCGATGAAAATAGGGTTGTTGCACTGCAGCTAGTTCTCTTGTCTATTGGGGCATAAACCTTCAACTCGCCCCACCTTCCACCTATCATATCGCTAAGCGCCCAATGCGACCTTCTTTTCTTCTGAAAAGGGCGCTTGCCTTTCGTTCTACCATCTCGAAGACGCTTGGGGGTGAAGGAAGGGAAAGGGGAGGGAGGGGAGGAGGGTTTCGTGATTTCCGCTCGTGTGCAGAGGATGTGGCAAGGATGTTGTAATTTGTTCGATCAATCACGGAAAAGAATTTGGACGCGACCGTGCGTTGCGGTGAGAATCCCTTCGCCTCGATTGGTCAAACGACCGACGAAGGAAACGCACCCAATCTTAATCGTAAAAGTGATAACAACTACGCGCTTGGCCATTGCTTGCTCCCAAATTGTTGCAGCAATGCGTCATGCAAAATGCATCAACTATGATGATTACTAACATTGTTATTGAAGACTCTATGACGACTACGCGCTTTGCCAATTGTTTAGTCCTTGATTGTTTGTTACAAAAATGAACGGTGAAAACGAAACTTCGTCATTTTTTGGCCCATAATTATGCATTCAATTAACCTTATTTTGAATTTGATTCTAACCACGCTCGTTACTATACTTAGTCTCTAATTTTTACAACAACGCTCAGTGTAACTACATAAACTTTGGATAATACTATTCAAATGATATAGCTAAATTGTTGATGCAAAACTAATTTACATGTATGTGATTTATGACAAGCTAACAAAAAATTAGGAATAATTAGCGAAGTACTAGGTAAATGTGATGAAAATGTCAAAGAGAAATGTTGTATGTCGTTGGTTAGGCCCCAATTAGAGTATGCTGCAAGTATACCTGTATGGAATCCTTATGAAGATGGATTGATTGCCGAATTGGATCGCGTGCAGCGTAGATGAGGTAGATTTGTAAAACGTTCCAATAATAAACTTAGTAGTGTTTCTCAAATATTAGAGCAGCTACGCTGGGAATCACTCAATGGAGCGAAGGTCAAATTACAGATTGAAGCTCTTGCATAAATTGGAAAGAGGTCTCTTTAGAAGTGGGGTTGAAAATGTGTTATTACCCCCATCGTACTAAGGTAGAAGAAATCATGTCAATAAAATTAGCGAGATTAAGTGTAGAACAGATAGATTTGAGACGTCATTTTTTCCACGAACGATATGGGATCATAATAACAGTGCCCAACCGCGGCAGGATCATATTCGGGTAAAAATCAGTATGGTGTGTATTCACCTCCTGCCACACACCCTAGCGATTATTGCTTGAAATAAGATTAGCCCCAGCACCTTAAAAAGCTGCTGTGAAGTCACGTGATTCACAAAGTGAAAGACAGACGCAATTTTATCAACAAACCTCTCTGCCACCTCGCACAACTGCGAATTTCATTTCATCAGCCATCTTTTTGTTTTTGTTTCATCTCTACATCCATTAATTCTTCATCATGTCTACCAACTTTAACGAACCACACCTCAATATGTTAACGTTCCGGAATACTTTCACATTTATAAAAAAACCCTTGATAACCGCCAATAATTCTTCACGATATAATGAAAAAAAATTTAACCAATAGGTTTACAGAATAACAGAATGTAAATAGAGAAGTAGTTTTAAAAATGGAATTCATTGGAGCGTAAAAAACGAATGTGTATTTCGGAAATGGTTCATCAGTACCGACAATTTTCTTAAATCATTCCATTGCCTATAATAATACTGAAATTCCGATAACCGCATGGGGTGGCCTTCAGAAAGGTCAACACCAATTATGTGACATATGTATGTATGTATGTATATATGTGTATATATGTATATAAAAAAACACAGTAATCAACCCGAAGGTCGGTTTAGTAGGTGATGGTAGAGCTTACCCATGTACCAAGCCCGACGGCGTGTGAATATTCACACATCAGGGTAGGGGGGCCAGTTCCTTTCCCTGTGCCGGTTATGGTTTCCCAGGAAGATCTGGTACCCGAAAAATCAACTGGCTTGGGTGGAGCTGCAGGTGCCCAGAGTCCTTTCCCGGGAATCGAACCCAGGACCCTCCGGTCAGCAGTCCAACGCTCTACCCGCTAGACCACCGCGACCCGCATATATGTATATGTATATGTGTATATGTATATGTATTAATTTAAGCATAGAAACACAAAGAAAGGACACTAATATGTAAGTTTCGACGGCACAGCCGTCGTCATCAGATTCTGATGATGACGGTCATGCCGTCAAAGCGTCAAACGAAATTAAAAATTGGCAATTTTCCACAAAATATGTTAAGTTAATAAAAATATTTCAAGGAAAATTGCGAATTTTAATTGATCTTGATATTCCACCATATCACGCCTGAAGCGTCTCTTTTTAGCCAAACGAAATGTCTGTTCTTGGTGCTTCTGTGCTGAAATGTTTTAATCAACGCTTTTATATATTAATATGTAAATTTATCTTTAAAAATCACAATTAATTTAATTTTATTACCTAAATATTAAGATTCAAATGATTGCATAATCTCGTATGATTTGTTCTTGAATTAAATCCGCACTCTTTTATCCTGACACTTGTTCTCTAATTTCCGGCTTCGGCATTTTAATATGTCGAAGTGTCAGTGACTTCCGTCGAAAGAGAGCTTCAAATTTAACAAGCTAGGAATTTCGTGAAATTATGAGATATTATTATAATTTTTGACATTTTGACGGTGCGAAAAATGTGCCGTTGTAAAATTCTTACGATTGAGGCACATTTTTCTATGGAGCCAAGGATTAGAACGTGGCTTCATTCTTTGCCTACTGCTAAATACTAACGCCAATCCGTTAGTGATCTTAACACTTCGGAACACACCTTAGTTGAGGAATACCATTGGATGTATCTGTTTCATGCGCATTGATAATGTAAAATAAACCCGACTACATTCAGACCATTGGACATCTCGTATTGACTCCTGGAGATTAGCGCCGGGAGCCCTTCAAACGTTTCACCACCGAAGAAACACTTCAAATGCACACTAACCTGAAACGGAAAATGGGAGAAATATGAATTAGAAACATCAACTTGCGTCAAAATTATGAACATTTTCAAAATTACAGAACATCAACGACAACAAGACACTGGCAGAATGCACAATAAGTTGGACTTTCTTAAGATTACAGGCCCCATAATCATTAGAATAGCATATGAAGCGATATGAAGCGTAAAATTCTTACGATGGAGGCACATTTTTCTATGGCGCCAAGGATTATAACGTGGCTTCATTCTTAGCCTACTTCCAGTAGGCTAAGAATGAAGCCGCGTATAGTATAGTATAGTAGTCTTTAGTATTTACTAAGGTCAATCTGTAAGTGATCATGACACTTCGGAACACGCATATGAATTTTCTCCAAGCGGAATTGTATGCGTAGGCAGTTTAGAATATTGTCGGTAAATTGAAACATTAGATGACGTTAAGAAATGTAGGAGCGAACCGTCTGCTTCAATCCAAACCATACCTTAAACGGTAAACTTAAAAAATTTCAATAGTTTTCCTAGAGGAAGAGAAACTACAATGGTATTACCAGCTGTTAGATTTACAAAGTTAACAGTTTCATGCTTAACTTTGTAAAAATTCCTTCATGATGAGGGTAAAAAAATATGGAAAACTTCACACTTCCACTCACTTTTAATGCAATACGACCATAGGTTTCGATGCTCGTATTTGCATTAAAAGTGTGTGGAAGTGTAAAGTTTTCCATATTTTTCACCCTCGTTAGATTTACATTTGTAATCGCAAAATCTAAAACTGCATTTTTAATTTACTACCCCGCAAACCAACGCTAGGGTGTGTGGCATGGGGTGAATGTACACTTGACTAATTTTGACCCGAATATGACCCCTACCGCGGTCGGGCAATGTTATTCTGATCTCCTATCGTTCGTGAGAAAAATGACATCTTAAATCTATCTGTTCTACACTTAATCTCTGTAATTTTATTGACATGTTATCTCCTATAGCCGTACGATGGGGGTAATAATACATTTTCAATATCACTGCTAAAGAGACCTCCTTCCAATTCATATGCAAGAAATATAATCTGTAATTTAACCTTCGCTCCTTGAGTGATTCCCAGCCCAGATACTCTAATATTTTGGATACGCTAATAAGTTTGCCATAGCAACGTTTCACAAATCTAGCTCCTATCTACGCTGCACGCGATCCAATTCGGCAATTAATCCAACTTCGTGAGGATCCCATAAACTACGTAGCAGCATATTCTATTAGAGGCCTAACAAGGAAAAGATAGCATTGCTCTTTTTTACCTACTCTTTACATTTGCCCATTACTCTTCTTCCATACACATATTTTTTTTTAATTGGCGGTTTCAATTTCGAGATTACCTTCATATGAATGCGATGTAAAATTTATTTATCAACACACCCGATATTTATCGACACCTCCTCGATATTTCTATCGATCGACGATTTACATTTGAAAATAAATATTGCACAGCACTACGTTCGGTGGATATCATTTCCGGTCACGTTTCATCTTCCAAACTTTCGCATCTGAGCACACACAAACGAAATTCTGAGAAAGAGTTCGTGTGAGCGTGTGTGCGTGTGCGAGCTTGGTCCTTACGACTAAGCCGGAAGTCTCTCATCGTCACTTGTTCCTCCCGAACAAATAAAGCGTCATGTTCCACGGCGACGTTGTTTACGACTGAAACTTCCATGGCGACGCCCACCATGGCGATGCATCGCCGTCTCGACATGAACGCCTCGCCAGCGAACATTTTAAGAAATTTCTGTCGCAGCTTCTTCCTGGACCGCGGGCGAGGAACGAAATAGAACAGACTATGGTCCAAAAGGAAAGTTCCCCCAAGGAGGAAGTTGGGCCAAAAGAACATCAGTACCGAAAGAACTATATCATTTCATTTTAAATTAATTGCATCCAGATGTCAAGTATATGCCTCTATATGGAATACTCTTCTAGTTCTTAAACTTTCTGAGTACTCTTTGTGATGACCCAAGGATATAGTTCGTTTCCAAATTGGTAAAATTAGAAACATTTATTGACTCTGTCCACATTTTCTCCCATGCGTATCCATAGCAACGATACCATATTTGCACAGCAACGTTTTGCATAACAAATTCCAGGTATCCGAGACGGCATCCTTCATGCACGGCCTTTACTATTATTATTAGGTAATCTACCGGTTAAGGTAGGTTTTTGGATGGACACAACTCTCAAATAAATATTCTCTAACTCCAAACAAAACCCAATCCAGCAACCTACTCTACATCTGGTCCCTCTTCTTCCCTGTGGACTTCTTTCCTCCCTTCATCCCATCCAACATCCCTATCCTGTTCCTGCCCTTTCCTCGCTTGCCCAACATTCTCCCCTCTATTACCTTCTTCAACATCCCACTACCGCTCAATACGCCTTTCATCCATGTTTCCTGCCTCCATAGATGAATATTTTTGCAAGATTTTTGTCACTTCTTGAGGTGGTAGGGCGTCCCGAACGTTCGGCGACTTCAACATCTTTTCTGACCTCCCGAAACAGCTTATGCCACCCCATCTATGGCATTGTCACCATAAGCTGTCACGATCATATCATGAATCTCTTTTCGGGTTTGCCCACATTCACTCAAACGTTAATGGCGTAGCGCTGTTCCAATAATCGGTTCATGACGGAGCGTAACGAGGTCACGATAGAGAGGTTTAGCAAAAGAACGATTCTCACTCCTCAAAGACTCGGAACCAACTGCCATCGGCCTTAAGCCTTCCCTGAGATTCCCATCCCTCGAACTCCGCCAGAGAAACTGCTGCCCGTCCGTCCGTCTGTCCGGGAAAAAGGAAGTCCTAATACTTTTGGGACAGACCACGTATTGATTAATGGTGCAGAAATACACTGATACGATTTAAGCAATTATATGAGAGTCGCAATTGCCTTGACAAAAACTACGCAGTCACACTTTTTTAAAGCAATATTAATTCATTAATTGAGGAAAATCAGCAGAAAGGGCATGGCTTAAAAAATCGGCCGAGAAGAAATAGTCCAACCTAGTTTTAGGGCACGTTTTAAAAATTATTATCAACATCTTCAAAGAGTGATGTAAAAAAACTGTACATTCACATCATATCCCTTTTTACGAAATAGGCGTGAGTGGGTGCAATGTTACTATACGTCAATCTTTATTAAAACGTGAACATCACACATTCGTCTCGTTCAGTAACCATCCAACCTCCTTTAAAGAGCCGTCATGGTTATTCAGCGATTAGTTGGGAATAGGTGAAGAGAGAGAGAGACGGGAAGAAGACCGTAAAAAATCTGGTTCGTTCGGTCCCCTGCGCAAAAAAAACAACAAATGAGGTAAAAATTTTCAGGGCGACTCCGGCACATCGTATTTTTTTTCGTGTTCCTTTGGGTGCATTCACATTTGGATGTCGACCTAATTTTTTCTTTTCATCTTTTTCCTAAGCCTCCTTTATGGACCCACGGGAGAGATGTAGATGTCTCAAGACTGGCGTTAAACGAACTGGATGTTTTACGTCTTCCCGCCAAAGAAACCCACGTTCATCTCAAATTTCCGAAGAGTAAAACAGCTTATGTAACATCATTATTTTCTCGACATTTTCGTCCCGCGAAACCGTACTGCTAAATTACAGGTATGATACAACTTTCAACATTGCAGCCATGGCGCACGTGAAACAACAAATGGTCCGAAAGTGTTGTTGTCCGAAAACATCAACGACCTCTTCAATCATTTCCTCCACATATACGTTGAACAGCACCGGTGACAATGGGCAACCCTGCCTTACACCTCTTCCTAACACTGCCCATCCGGACTCTCCGTTGCCCACTCACACCTGAGCAGTCTGAGATATGTACAGGTTGCGGATCAGTCTCCTGTCCCTCCAATCCATTCCTATTTTAATGCAATACACGCATTAATTTTTCCCAATTCACTCTATCAAACGCTTTTTCGAAATCTACAAAACAGGCAAATACGTCCTGATTGTATTCTATATTCCTCTCGATTAGTGATCTCATTACTGCAATGGCATCACGCGTACTTCTCCCCTTCCTAAATACAAACTGATCATCCTCTAAGTAATCATTTGCCTTACTCTCTATCCTTTTGTTGATGATCCTGAGAATAACTTTAGCTGCGTGGGATATCAAACTTATTGTTCTGTTATCCTCACATGCCTTTGCCATTTTTGGAATAGGAACTAACACTGATGTCACAAAATCTTCCGGCCAGATTCCTTCCTTATAGATACTACGAATCAGTCCATATAGGGCCTTCTTCCCACATTTTCCTAAACATTCCAACAGGGATGTTGTCTACCCCCACGGCCTTAT
The DNA here is from genome assembly GCA_037158775.1 of Hetaerina titia. NCBI lineage: Eukaryota > Metazoa > Arthropoda > Insecta > Odonata > Calopterygidae > Hetaerina > Hetaerina titia. The sequence goes on from CM073773.1 coordinate 28,810,497, forward strand.
TTGCTTTCAGCTCATTAAATGTTTCTGAATAAATATATATCTTTATAAGATCGCAGATTTCAGTGTAAAAGTATCGTTCCTCGATAGCTCAGGTGGTTTAGAGCATCCGCCCGGCAAGTGGAGAGATCCGATGTTCAAGTCCCGGTCGAGGAAAATATTTTTACATTCGTGATCTGCTCACATCCGCCATCCCCACCTCTCTTGTGTTCGTCCTTTATATGTGTTCCTTTACCATTTTCCTTATCTCTATTTCAATGTGAATGAATATTTATATTCGCCATATGGCGGTATTTCGTGTTTGAATGTATATATATATATATATATATATACATACAAAACCCGAGGTACTTACTTACTTAGTAGGTACTTACTCGTACTTTACCAGAGCTCACCCATGTACCAAGCCCGACGGCGTGTAAATATTCACACATCAGGGTAGGGGGGCCAGTTCCTTTCCCTGTGCCGGTTATGGTTTCCCAGGAAGACCTGGTACCCGAAAAATCAACTAGCTTGGGTGGAGCTGCGGGTGCCCAAAGTGCCTTGCCCGGGAATCGAACCCGGGACCCTCCGGTCAGTAGTCCATCGCTCTACCCACTAGACCACCGCGGCCATGCATATAAAAAAATAGTATACGTGGTAGTCCAGGGGGTAGAGCGTTGGACTACTGACCGAAGGGCCTGGGTTCGATTTCTGGGGGAAACCATAACCGGCACAGGGAAAGGAACTGCCCCCCCTACCCTGATGTGTGATTATTCACACGCCGTCGGGCTTAGTACTGGGTGAACTCTTCCATCACCTACTAAACCGACCTTCGGGTTGATTACTGTGTTTATGGTTTACATATATTCCCCTAGTACTAACCTTCGGATAGAGAAAAGAAAATTTTGTTTCAAGATAGTTCGAACGTTTTGCCATTCGAAGATGAATGAAATAAAAGTACGTAGTCAAATAAGAAAAACGAGGGACAAAGAAAAGACATTTGGAGTATCTTGGAGTAATGAACTAGGAAATTTCACACCTAGGAGAAAAAGTGTTCGTGTCTCTCAAAATGTGTTAAAAAAATTCCAAAAAGATGTCAATACATTTTTTGGTGAAGCTTTAAAAACCTTCACCTAATAGTTAGGAGAATACCAAAAACAGTAGCAAGCAGGTAATTGAAAGAATTAGCAGTCAACAGACTGCTGCGGTAACCAGGTTTTTTAGAGAAAAACTCGAGAGAAAAAGCGAATAAAAAATTGAACTCACGAAGAGACTCAATGACTTCCAAAATCACCCAACTCACAGACTGACCTGGGTCAACTAAGTCACGGTTTGGGAATCCAAGATGGAACCGAAGGAACGAAAGTTGGCAAAAATTAAATTTAACGGTTGCGCACTTTTGAATATTTTCTGCACACGCAAGGAGTCGTTTATCTTTCTTAAAAAATCATGAGGAGAGGAAAAACAATTTTTTTGTGAAAATGGAATTCCGCCCCGCTGGTTTCCATGGCACCAAAGAGCGGGGAAGGTTCCGTCGAAGAGTTGCCAAACCAACCAACGTTTCCCTGGATTCATTTCCATCGTGAACATCCAGATGTCGACACATATCGACCCGACGGCGAGATCGCGTGATTCCAAGAAAAAGCACACAGAGAGTGTGTGTTCCGTCTGTTTTCGTTGTACATTCATTTTTTACGTAAACAGCCTTGTTGGTTCCTTTTTTTATTCGGCCACACGTGAAAGGGAAAACCGTCTGGACAGAGATCGACGAAATATCTCAATGATTACATGCATCGGTGGCCTAAAATTACGATATAAAAAATACATATTTATCCCTCAGAATTTTTTTCCTTTGTGTGAAGCTCAACTTTTTTTATTCTTACACGGTCGAATGCTGATTGCGTCACAATTGCAAAGTAAAAGCAACCCTCCCTCACACTCATCAGAGAGTATGTTTCTAGGGGAAATTCTGGACAGAAGTTACCAAATGAGATTCGTAGATGGCGGAGGAATCGGGGATCCACATCTATAAATTGAAAGAGAGAAAAATCTGCCGAAAGCATAAAAGAGAGATTAAGAAGGATAAGACAGTACCTCTCAAAACAGAAGTCTCCTGAAAATTTCTATTCGCACACACTTAGCACAAAAGACAGGATCAAGTATTGTTATCGCACCGCGGCAGTTCGCCAATTATGTATGAGCATACGTATCCATGACGACGTTGCTAACACCGTCAACAACAATTACGACTCTTCAGCAGCGCTCAGTAACAATGCAGCAGCAATAACGAATTCAACTTCAACAAAAAATATATTGTTGTGTCACAGGCATTGTTATCGCACCGCGGCGATTCGCCAATTTTTTTATGAACATACGTATCCATGGCGACGTTGCTAACACCGTCAGCAACAATTACGACTCTTCGGCAGCACTCGGTAACAATGCAACAGCAATAACGAATTCAACTTTAACAAAAAATAACATTGTTGTGCCACAGGTATTGTTATCGCACCGCGGTAATTCGCCAATTTTTTATGAACACACCTATCCATGGCGACGTTGCTAACACCGTCAGCAACGATTACGACTCTTCAGCAGCGCTCGGTAACAATGCAACAGCAATAACGAATTCAACTTTAACGAAGGCTGGTGTCGTTCTTTAAAATTTTTTACCACATTGTCTCGCCGATCGATTCATCTATTCATTTATAGGTATTAAGATAAGTTTTGCAAGCTCTCTTAAGATTGTTTCAGTTATAGGTATATCGAAAACTTCCCCTCTATTATATTTTCTTCACTTATTTGGAACTTCTGTCTAACTTTATACTGTCTAGGAAGCTTTCTGTCTTCTCTCCTTTTCCCAGGTTTCCAATTGTTCTCCCTTCCATATCTCCTCACCTCATCAAGCTGCCTTTCAATTTTTCCTTCATCATGCACTTTCTTTGCCTAATCCGGATTTTCCCCATCAACATCTTATCTTCACCCACATCACCCTACTTTGAGATGTTTTAAATTGACTGCGTTTGTCTTACTCTCTCTGTCCAACTTATTTTCTCCAATCTTACTCCTCATAATAACATCTCAAAACCCTTCAAATTCATTCTCCTACTGTCTCAAAGACCCAAGTCTCACATCAAATACATGCACTTTGCTCGAAATTTAATGTCTTTAACTAATAATTTATTCACATCTTTACTCAAGTACATCCTTCATAGACTCCCTTCTTCATGCAAATACCTCTTTGACTAACGTAATTCTTCTCCAAACGTACCTACGATATCCTCACTGCACTGTCTCTGATCGAGCAGGTTCCGCAAACTTTTAATTTTCGCTAAAAATTAATCGAGATAAAAACTATTTGTTTTTATTAAGACTTCTCCACAAATTCACAATCAGGATTTTTTTTTTAGATTTCTCCCAACGTTTCTTGACCTTCCGTCAATGTAGAACTTAGCAGATTTTGCGTGAAGAAACATCGCTCCACCTCTTGAATGGCGACACACGACATCTTCACGGCACTGGTTTTGCTCGAGTGTGAGCAAACGCGGCACCCATCTTGCACACAGCTCTCTCATGTCCAAATTTTCAGTTAGTATGCCACGTACCGCACTTTTTGAAATGCAAACTATGTCTGCCAGCTCGCGCACATTCAGTCGACGATCACCCAGCAAGTATATAAAACTATGAAAAAACACTGCAATCCTATCGCCTTACTATACCAATCGTTTTTCATATTGGAATTTCTTTAAAAAATCGATTGTTTCATCCAAAGAAAATAATGTTGCGAAGTTGAAATAGCATGCACGCTGAATTCGTGACGTTCTAAAGGTCATAGTCACGTTGCCCCGCGTTCTTCCAGAAATGAAAAATGTTCACATTACCCCGAAGAAAACCAATGCTTTTCATTTTATCTGCCCTTAAAAAAAATGCTGGGATAATTTTTCAAAAAAAAAAGAAACGACACGTAGCAACGGGCAAACAGTTTTTTGCCTAGCGCTCCGAAACCCTATATAGCCGGAAAACACATTCACTTCAGAGGGAAAAACAAAATAAGGGGAGATAACGCGATTTGATTGACACGACAAAAAAGGGAGGGAGATAGACGATATACGTCAACTGACTTCATCTTTTTTATTGCTCAGTTTTCTGGCGCTAGAGAGAGAAGTAAAGAATATTTTAGGAGAATTCCTTTTGACTAATTTCATCTTTGTGGAATAAGCACAGAATAAAACCCAAAACACCTGAATATAATAATTTTTTTATCGATTTCAATTGCCATACAAGCTATGCGTATGCACTTACACTATATGATTTAATAAACTTCGGTTAGAGTTCAAAACCTCAAGTTTTATGATCGCTAATTACGTTACAAGCCAACCTTATTACTCAACAATTATAATTCAGCGTTACTACGGCAACCACATTTACTTTGACAATGGAGCACGCTCCATTGTTCATGAAATTAGGCTTTGCTGCTAATCTCCATGCAAGTTAAATTCCGCAATTAATAAAGACTGTATTCAACTAGGCATTTTAAAACCAGGTCTTTGGAGGCTCAATTGTTGCCAAATTAGACCTAACGAGGGATTTCATAAGAGAGTCGAATTCTATTTTACAACAATGTCCGGTTTACTCAACTAAAAACATTAGCTGAAATGTTTGACAGGAACACATTCACACAATGGTAGCAATAATATCATTGTTGTTCTTTTGATTTTCCATATTTCAAAAAACGCCTTTGTGTTTACTTTGGAAATGAAATCTAATTTCTACAACCCACATAGATTAGTTGAGTAGTTTTTTTTATGGAAGGCGACCGACAGCTCCTTTGCGCCATTATGGATGGATGGGAAAGGAAGGGTGGAGGGAAACCCGGCGTCGGCATTAGCCTGATATTGTGGAAAGGCGCAAAGGGGGCCGCAGTTTGATGACGTCCCATCCGACGGACGTCGTACTCACTCAAAGTGCTCTTCACAAAGCACCTCAAGTAGGGATCGGGATACCACTGAAAACCATTTGTTGTCTCCAGGATTTGAACCCGGACCTTCACGGTGGGAAATCCGCACGTTAACCACCGCACAATTCTATTATTTGCTAGCTCGCATACTTTCAGTCGACGATCATACAGTACCACTTTGTGGATTTTCTTCACAGTTTCTGGAGTCGTCACCACCTCATTTGGTCGACCAATGCGATTCTCGTATTGACAGCTCGTACGGCCTCCTTTAAATTCTGCCACCCAATATTTTAACGTTGTAAACAAAGGAGCAGACTCACTAAACAGAATAGAATCCAGTTCAGCTTTTGTATTGGTTGGGCTGAGGCCTTTCAAATAAAAGAATTGTGTCACATAGCAATGACCAATTTTCTCCATTTTCAAAAATTCACTGAAAACGTTCACTAATGAACGTTTGTTTGTCTGTTGAAATAACGTAGCGTCGTCAAACTATGATGATATTTTTCAAGCAACTACCGCCAACTCTAGATCAGGCCGGGAACTTCTGGAACTAACCCTCGTATTTTGAGGAGCAAGTATGTTCTTATTATAAAAATGGTATCGAACTCATTGAACATCGCTGGCAAAAGTGCATAGAGCTGAAAGTAGATTATGTCGAAAAATTAAATGTTTTTTTTTTTTCAAAATTTTTGTGTTTTCTTTTTTTTTTGGATCGGGTACTTCTGGGATTGCCCTAGTAACTGCATACTATTTTATTCCATAGACTTCAAGATTTTCGAAAAAGATTTCAAAGGCGACCAACGAAGAAAGGCTTTATCAAAATTCTTGGCTTGAATATTCTTCTTTTCTAACTGGTTTTCTGGGTTCCTTTCCAATACTATCGACATTTGTCATTGCACTTTGGCATAATTTAAACTTAAAAACACTTTCGATACACCTATCGCTTAATCGTTCTATTTAACCCCTAACCCAACCCCCTAAAAAATGGCAGATTCACTTCATTTCGTCAAACACCTAAGGCCCGTTTTCAAAGATAAAATTTGAAGGAACTGCCAGCTTTCTCCCTCGTCCAGGATCCATATTCAACCTCCCACTCCTTCAACCTCCCGCAAATGTTTAACTAAATTCGTTGCCTGGGTCACGCAATGAAAAATTAAATTCTATCCGTTTCCAACGCGACTCACAAGATGTCATCAGACAAACGTCAGGAATCCTCTATAATACTCATCTGCGATTGGGAGTGCCGAAGGGGGAGTCAATTCATTCCTATGTGGAGGGGGGAGAGGGGAGGAGGGTTCGGTGGGAGGGGGTGAAGGTTGCGGGGGCATTCGTTATTGACTTTCAGTGTTCGGCGGTGTGGGCCACCCCGCATGCCCCATCTCTCTCTTCCGTCTGGGTCCCCTTACCAGGGGCCAATGCACCCACAATCGCGCCCGAATTCAATCGTCCTTCGAATCGCCGGGCTCCTTTCTCTAAAGCCCTTCAACGGCCGCCTTTAATTCCTTGCGTTCGTTTCCCACAACCTTGCCAATGTCACTTTAGGCTTCAAAAACCTTGAAGACACTGAAGACTTATTTCCAGTGTTTTGACAAAAGGAGACAAAGACAATAGCAGAGAGATAGATAAGAGGTCTTAATTATTATTAAGTAATCTACCGGTTAAGGTAGGTTTTTGGATGGACACAACTATCAAAAAAATATTTTACAACTCCAAACAAAACCCAATCCAGCAAACTACTCTACATCAGGTCCCTCTTCATCACTGTGTACTTCTTTCATCCCTTCATCCCGTCCAACATCCCTATCACGTTCCTGCCCTTTCCTCGCTTGCCTAACATTCTCCCCTCTATTACCTTCTTCAACATCCCACTGCCGCCCAATACGCCTTTCATCCATTTTTCCTGCCTCCATAGGATTTCTCTCAACAAACCCCTCTCCTCACCCACCATCTCTAGTACATCCTCATTTGTTTTCCTTTCGGTCCATATCACCTTCTCCATTCTTCTCCACACCCACATTTCAAAAGCCTCCAATCTACGTCTATCCTCCTGCTTCAGTGACCACGTTTCCGCGCCCTACGCTCTATATCAGAGTTTAACATTCCTACTCAACGTCCCCGTCATCAACTCCCTCCTCCTTGAGAAAGCCTCCTTGCCTAGCGCAATTCTTCTCCTCACGTCCCTACTACTTTAACCGTGTTGGTCCAGAACACTTCCGAGATACGTAAACTGTTCTATCTGCGCTATTTTTCCCCGCCTATTTTAATGTTTAGCTTAGCCTTATTCTATATTCGTTGTCTCTGGCGTGACTCCATGGAATCGACTTAACATAATGAAAAGAGAAACTTTGTAATTCCACCTAGATTTATTAGACGGAAGACCTAGGTTTCGGCGTCTTCTACCCTTCCCACTACCCCCTTCTAGACCTTCCTTCCTTCCACACCTCATGACTCTTCACCTAACTTACCTCCCCTACCGGCTCTCAACACAGCGTTTTTACGTATACTTGGGATTTCCCCTCTCCCTCCTGACCCACGCGTCCCCTTCACTACCTCCCCCTTCCTGAGATTACGGAGTTCTTAATTCTCTCCTTTCTTCTAGTCCCTATGCTCTCAGCGCCCTTAACCACCTCCGGGCCAACCCCCCCCCCCTGGGGTTTCCCCTCTTCCACCCCGTTACCCTCACCTCAGACCGGGGATTTGTCTCTCTCTTCTCGCCTTCCCCTCCCCCAAATTTTGTGTGACTACAGGGTTCGTCCGGAAGATAAGTGTACCGAGCTCAGGAAAAAAAATTTATTACACTTTTACATATCTTAAGCTAATATTCCTCAAAATAGGACCCTTGTGAGCCGATACACTTGTTCCAGCGGCGTTCCCATTCCTGGAACGCTCCCGCGAAGGCATCATCGGGAATCTCTCGAAGACACGTCCTCACGGCCTCTTTGACGGCGTCCAAAGTCCCGTATCGCGTTCCTTTCAAACTCCTCTTTATCTTCGGGAACAGAAAGAAGTCCGGTGGTGTGCGGATCATTTTTGCAGTGATCCGCAAGTTGTGTCGCGATTTCCAAACGACTGAGTCTTTGATCATCACTGAGCACTTTCGGCAGCAACTTTGCACAAATTTTTCGCATCTGTAATTGGTCCCTAATAATCTCGTGCACTATTGTTTTTGGCACATTACACTGCTCTGCTATCATCCGAACACTAAGACGACGATCAGAGTTCACTACATTGCGAACATTTTGCACATTTTCGTCGGTGAGTGTCGTTGATGGGCGTCCAGGCCGTGGTTCGTCGTCGACCTCTTCTCTGCCCTCCACGAACATCTTGTGCCACCAAAAGATCATGTTTCTGGACATGGCTGACTCCCCGTAAGCCTGGTTAATCATACCGACAGTTTCGGTAGACGATTTCCCAAGCTTTACCGCAAAATGATGGAATAACGCTGCTCCAAAAACTTCGGCATCGCGTTCCGTGACGTGGGTCGAGCGTGGAGGTTCGCGTTAACAGAGCTCCTCACTACACCATAGCTCAGAGCCGACTGCCTTTTTCAGCGTCGCTTACCAACATACTCCCCTCCAATCGCAGCCCGTCAGAGCGGTGCTGGGCGCGCCTGGAGCGGCGGGAAAAAATCAATACACTTATTTTCCGGACGAACCCTGTATATAGTCTTTTTTGCAAAATGTACCTGATGATGACTTGCCACGTCGAAACCTAGGTCGTCCATCTAATAAATCTATATGGAATTACAAAGTTTCTCTTTTCATTAGCCTTTTTCTTTCTGGAAAATCACAAAACTTTTGTTTTATTAATATTGATTACCATCCTATATATATATATATATATATATATATATATATATATATATATCTTATCTTCCGAAGAAGACGGAGCTCAAGTCCGTCGAAATTATCAAGATAATATTGTGAGTGTTCTTTTTATGTGTTCTCGTGCTGTGTGTTACTGTCTAAGTTTTATATATATATATATATATATATATATATATATATATATATATATATATATATATAGTCACTTTCTTGGAAAAGCCACGAACGTACACAATAAAATTGAGTTCTGTTCCTAATTCCTCTTGAGAAAGGTGGTTGCACCACCGAAAATTCGAACTAGTGAGTCCCTCTTTTAAATGTTTTAGTTTCTGTGTTTGCTATGACTATTTAGTGAATATATATATATATATATATATATTACACACATACATCGGTTCAACGGCTTCCGTAATGTTAAATCTTGAGAGAAGGTTCTCCCAGCAAAACGTGCTGGGGAAGAAATATCACGTTTCCCAAAACATATTCCAATCCTTTCCGACGCACGCATTACAAAAAAAATGTCTCCACGTAAGTTAGAAAGAGAAAGGGGAGCGAAGAGAGGGTTCCGCACTCCAAAGTGCAGTGAAAAGCTCTTTCCGGAAATAAAAAAAGATATTAAAAGCATTTTCCTGTCCGATGCGAAGCCGCGAATGGTGCCGCAAGGGCGGCGGAATGTCGACGCCCCGCACCCTCAGCGTGCTACGAATCGCGGCGCGATGGATTTATAATCGTTAGGGTTGATGTACGGACACCGTGGTGTGCCGATGAAGGAAAACTGTAGACCTGAAGCAAACGACATCTCATGGGGAAAGCGAAATTGAGAACAAAAAAAATCTCAGTCTGCCCATGACTGATGGAACGTAATTTCCACTGTCAATTTTGACAACAATGGGAGTATTGTCGCACCACTAAGAATTCTATATCGGAACATTCTATGCAATACCCGACTTCTATGGTTTCTACACCTTGTAAAATGACATTTCGTCTCACCATTGCTTTCCATTGAGCTGGCATTTAACATTTTAGTAACCTGCAAGCTACTGCTAGGGTGTGTGGCAGGGGGGTGAATACAACCAAACCAATTTTGACCCGAATATGACCCTACCCGTGGTCACTGAAGCAGGAGGACAGATATAGATTGGAGGCTTTTGAAACGTGGGTGTGGAGAAGAATGAAGAAGGTGAAAATGGGCCGAAAGGAAAACAAATGAGGAAGTAATGGAGATGGTGGGTGAGGAGAGGAGTTTGTTTTACCTGCTCTATTTTTTCCCCTCTTATTTTTATGTTTAGCTTAGCCTTTTTCTTTCTGGAAAATCGCATAACCTTTGTTTTATTAATATTGATTCTCATCCCATATCTATCGCACTGAACCTCCAATTCACTCAGCAATGCTTGCAATCCCTTGGCTGACTGAGCAACTAATGCTTGGTCATCCAATCAAACCTAACTGATTTTACGAATTCCCCTCCGACTTTCATTCCTACCTCCAGTTGTATTGCTTTAGAAAAGAAAAATTAATTAAATTTTACAAATAAGTACACGATTCTACATGGTTATTATTCATTTATTTGAAGTTCTTAAAAAGGCCTATTGATCATACCTAACATTCCCATTTAGATGTGCACAAGCACTCCAAAACGGCGGGTCAATGTTACATATAACTCCCATAAAATATTTAAAACGAAGCTAATATTTTATTAATGCATCACAATACACCATATACTCTATATAATAAAGTAAAGGAAAAAAATACGATTCTCAATACGGATATTTTTATCTCAGCTGCGTTCAAAAAATATTGTCAGGTTATCCACGTTATAGCTTCTAGCAAATGGATCAGTTAATATCTGCTGCAAAGTGTTAGTCGTAAAATAAAATTCAATGTCTCCTCATAAAGGTTTCGCTAATGGTTATTATCATCTTAAAGCTCAGTTCCCTTTTGTCGCATGCCCAAGACATTTACGTTCGTACTTAAATTATAGTTTTTTTAACGCCATTTTTTCAGTAAACACCGATGTTACATGCTTTTCAATATTAATTCGAAGCCCTTAATATGCTTTGAAGGTATTAGGGAAACGTTGGCGATGAGAAATTGAGTTTTGTTTTCTGAAAGGGATTTTAAAAAATTTGCCGATGGTTATACAAGCCTATGTATGAGAAACCAGTATTGAAAAAAGTGATGGCAATGAGCTGTGGAGGAATGAAGGGATTTGCAGAGGGTTGCAGAATATTTAACCTAACTTTACCCACGTTTTATGATAATGACGGTTAACACTGCATATTGCTCCATTTGGGTCATAAGGTTAACTACAGCAGAATCGTAAGAAAACTTAGAGAAGCACAAAGACCCTGCCTCTTAGCAATTGGAAAAGGTTACTCGACAATCAGCACGGACCCACTATGTTTAATTACCGGACAGCCACCTCAAAAATACGAGGTCATGGAGAGAATTGGCATAATCGAAGTCAAATCGGGCCAATGCACAAAATACTTCAACTCCAAGATCGAACAAAATCACGCCGTAAACAAAAAAACAATTAAATGAAATACTCAGGGAACCAACAATTCATCAGTGGAATAAAGACTGGCAGAATTCCGATGAAGGTAGTATTCACACTAGAGAGATTTTCCCAGACGTCATTGAAAGGCTAAAGATAAAATTGAAGCGGGGGAAAGTTAACGCTGCGGCGAATATGCGAAGGCAAACCTCATCCCCGTCTCCAACAAGTATCAGGTGCCATCAGAGGATAGCCCAGCGGTATCTGCAGCCCCTACCTCCGCCTCTGTGAGAGCACCACCCAGAAGGAACCGTCAGAGTGGGAAGGGGGGCTTCTAGTGATAGGCAGGAGTAACGTCAGACGCATAATGGTCCCATTGCAGAAGAGGACAGACCATGAGGGTGTGAGCCAGTGCCTGACGGCAAGGTGGATTCCTGGTGGCGGCGTTCCCCAGGTGACGAAGGTGGTTGTAGCGGCGGCTGCGGGTACGAATGGCTCTAGGCTGCGGGTCGTGCCTCATGCTGGCGTCAACGATGCCGTCGACCGTGGATCTGAAGTGATTCTGAATTCCTTCAGGGAATTGAACTCGGAAGCGAAGCGGGTGGGTGGTGTCGAGGGGGTCGATGTGACGCTCTCGATCTGCAGCCTTGTCCCGAGGATTGATCGAGGGCCTCTGGTTTGCAGCCGAGTGGAAGGCATCATTCAGAGGTCGGGTGCTTTATGCAGGGATATCGGGGCGTCCTTCGTCGACCTTCAGCCGGCGATCCAATCGTGTAGGAACTCCCTGAACCGTTCTTGTGTTTACTATTCTCAGACTCCGTCAGGTGTGTAGCGGGTGGGATATTTGAGCACTGCATGGCTTCTTTAAAGTGCAGGTGAGCGTGTAGGTCAAATAGTGGGTCTCTAAAGTCTTCATTGCCAAATTATGTAGCTTTAAAATTCAAGTGAGGTTTAGTGTTAGCAACAGTTCATTTAACACGAGTCGGATAGCAACGGACGGAATATTTTATAAGGGATTCAATATTATTAAGAAGACGATCCTCGTTAAAAATTTTAAAAACCGTAATGTCAAGGGAACATTATCTGTATTGATAGTCAATTGCCGAAGTTTAGAAAAACAAAGTCGCAGAATATCATCACCTTATTCAAAGCACAGACGCAGATATAATTATTGGGACAGAAAGTTTGTTTCCTGAAAATTATGTTGGCTATCCACTGGTATTTCTGAAGGTGAAATTTTCCGAAAATCCTTTTCCATTTACAGAAATGACAGAACAAATAGAATCGGGGGCGGTGTTTTCATTGCAGTTGAAAATTCTTGCGTCAGCCGGGCTGAGGTGATTCCGGGAAATGATTTGTAAAGCGTTTGGTGCTAAATTAAAAGTCCTCAATCCAAATGAATTTATGAATGCACAGACCGCCACTCGATAGAGACAATTCAATACTAGAATTATAATAACAAATCCAAGGTTTTTTTTTATCCCAACAGAATGATGGCGACGTTATAATGGGTGGAGATTTCAAAGTCCTATCTTTTGACTGGAGCATACATAGCTTTAAAATGGGTGGGAAAGACAAAGATATCTGCGAATCGCCATTGAAATCTTTCACGTTGAACTGATTGAATAAACTTGTCACCTCACCAACTAGGGGCGATAATATTATTAATTTATTAGCAACTAATATTCATTAAAAAGTCCTAACTATGGAAACTATAAAAGGAATTAGTGACCACAGGACACTAAATGGTAATTTTTTCGCTACATAGGATCCGAAATAAGAAGCCTAACAGGAAAATTTACCTGTATAAAGAAGGGGACTACAATGACCTAGAGTTTGGGCCATTGTAGTCCCCTTCAGGACCAGATCAAGAGACATAGGGCAAATAGGACATGCATAGACAACATAAAACAAATTAAGATGGACATAAAAAAACAGAGAAGCTATCAGGGGATGAGAGATAATCACAGTACCGAACAGAGAAGAATGGAGGATTGCAGAAAATCAGACCAATCCTATAATTGCAATGCTGATGGATACCTACCGTATCCAGTGTTCTGTAATCCTGAATACCAACTGACTGTAGCCAGGGCATAGATTTATCATAATTCAGGTCCGAATGCGGTCTCTGTATGCGCGCGAATATTTCCGAATTCAGCATTTTCAGGAAAAAGTTCAAAAAATTAAGTTTCTAATGTGAAAATGTCCAACTGAATGAAAATGTTTTTTTTCAGATCCGAATCTTGAGTCAAACTCATTAAACCTTGTCAGGTATCTAAGCACAGATCCCCTTATCGAATCCGGTAATGTAAAAATTATTTTTGTCACCGATAAAGAATAAAAGACCTAGTGATTGGATAACACTTGGCGCTCCAAACAATGATCATTCCCAAAAAAATAAACGCAACAGTGAAAAGTCGAACGGTCGGTCGAATTCCACCTATATCGTTTCTTTTGAATTATTGAACGGTACGAGAGATATCGAAATTCGATATCCTTAGAACGAAATTGTTGAACACGTGCACCAAAAAAGCAAAAAAAAAGCGTCTCATGCTTCTCTAACGGTTATGGTGAAGAATGGCCACGGTTCCATGGAGGTGAGAACGCCTATTGAATAATAAATCGAAGACATTTCCTTTTCCGGCGCAGTTTCGGAAAACTGAAATCGGACATAAGAGACCGCAAGGGAAACCACGAAAAAAACCTCAATGCTCTTGCGACAACATGGTTGCATTCTTTTGCTACCAAGTGAGCATTGGAAATCCGCAGTGGATGTATGATATTTCTACCATCTATCCGTTTCTTGAATCCAAAAAACCAATCACGCTAGAGTGGGACAGTTTCTAGGAACTACTGTCTGTTACCATGCAGTATCAACTTCATTTTTCATAGGAATCCAATTTTTCTCTGTTCGAAAGAAAAATCAATTTCTTTGTGGACATTTCTCCTTAATTGGATTACATAATATATATATATATATATATATATATAATATGTATATACAATTGTTTTATTAATAAAACAAAGGTTTTAGTATTTTCCAGGAAGAAGAAGGCTAAGCTAAACATTAAAATAGGAGGGGAAAAAATAGAGCAGATAGAACAGTTTACGTATCTCGGAAGTGTTCTGGACCAACACGGTTAAAGTAAAAGGGACGTAAGGAGAAGAATTGCGCTAGATAAAGAGGCTTTCTCAAGGAGGAGGGAGTTGATGACGGGGACGTTGAGTAGGTGGTGTCGTAAAAACTCTGATATGGAGCGTAGCTATGTAAGGCACGGAAACGTGGTCGCTGAAGCAGGAGGATAGACGTAGATTGGAGGCTTTTGAAATGTGGGTGTGGAGAAGAATGGAGAAGGTGAAATGGACCGAAAGGAAAACAAATGAGGAAGTATTGGAGATGGTGGGTGAGAAGAGGGGTTTGTTGAGAGAAATCCTATGGAGGCAGAAAAAATGGATGAAAGGCGTATTGAGCGGTAGTGGAATGTTGAAGAGGGTAATAGAGGGGAGAATGTTGGGCAAGCGAGGAAAGTGCAGGAATAGGATAGGGATGTTGGACGGGATGAAGGGAGGAAAGAAGTACACAGAGATGAAGAGGGACCTGATGTAGTTTAGGTTGCTGGATTGGGTTTTGTTTGGAGTTACAAAATGTTTATTTGATAGTTGTGTCCATCCAAAAACCTACCTTAACCGGTAGATTACCTAATAATAATAATATATAAGTATATGCTACGTGAGCATGCTATACCAGGAGCATATTCGAAATGCGGCCTAACCAGCGAAAGATACCTTGTTCTGCCGAAAGGAAGGAAAAGATTATGGCATCAGATATGTTCAATTTTGAAATTGAACAATTCCCATTTTTCACTTTAGGCAAGGTCATTAAAATATGGCATTCTATTTTCAACCAAATTTCACGGTAAAGCAGCATGAAAATTAGTCATTTCGGTTTCTTTGGAATAATTAAAAAAATACGACAAAAACATGCAGACGATACGGAGAAACCAGTTTTAAACATCCAAAAACCAAATTAATTATAAAATCGTAACAGTAATGGAATTTTATGCTGAAAATCCCTGTCTATTTAACCGTCAATTATATTTCTAAACGACATGAGAGTGAAATGAAAGTCCATGTCACATTATTCATTTCGTTTTTCTTCATCACGATAACTACAAGTTGCCCGAAAACGCTTCATTGTTGCCTCGGTAGCCAATGAACTGTTGGAATAAACTTGGTGAGCCGAACAATGTCGTGTGACAATGAAATTAACTCACAAAATCCTAGCTATCTACAAACAAGACCGGTGGTAGTTGAAGGGGATTAAGTGACTCGGTTCCAATATCCATCCTTCCACCCACGGTCACCATTAGACACCATCATCCTTCCACGCTCACGTTTCCACGGCAACCCCGCGCGAAACAAGCTTAACTCTCGCGAAGTCGGGAGGGAGGCGGTTCCGTTTTCCCCGTGGCATAGTTCTACGCGTACTTCTCCCACGCTGGGAGGTGAAAGGAGCCCACCTACCACCACCCCCAGGCAAAGCCACCTCCTCGCTAAAAAGCCTCCTTCTCCCCCCCCTCCTTCTCGTAATGAGATACATGTGTGGCGGCAGTAGAGCAGTGGCTGGAGAGCCGTGGATGAAGCATGGGGCCGTAGGCAGGGTGCACATACACACACGCCTCTCTGTACGTCGTATGAACTCTCCCCCAACTCGCCCAACCCCTCACGGGGGCGCCACTGCGCACGTTCGTAGCCCAGACGCCTTTCTCCCGTCCGCGAAAATTGCAAAGGGCAGAGGAGAGTATCCTTGAGCCGAATTCGCGACGGCTGCATCGCACCGAATAATTAATCTCCCCTTCAAATTTCAACTCATTTAACGCTGCCGGCCATTGAGAACTGCATCGCACAACATCGGACACATCATATATTCATAGGATATCTCTAACCAAGCGCTCACCTTTATTATTTCGTATCTCCTCCCTTCTAAATTCACTCCCTCACACTGTCGATCCTTTTAATTTATCATCCAACAATTTCACCAACCAAGCTACCATTCCACCTGTCAACAAATTAAATATTTCCCCGGTCCATGCTCGGTTCTCGTTGTTATTGTTATGATTGTTATTGTCCATTCGTCCTCTTTCATGTTTGTTATATTTTTCACTGTAAATTGGCGCTACTGCTGTATGTGAATGTTTTGAAAAAATATACATATATAAATTTTTCGCCTGACATAGTTTGGGCGCTTGGTAGCTTAGCGCCAAGCATCAGATGGAAGTGATCTCTCACAAGGACGTCACCTCAAACAACAGCGCCTTTCGATCTTCTTCTTTCCAACGAACTGTTTTCCTTCCTTGTTTCAAAATCCCCCAGTGACGAAGAAGGTCCATGAGTGATGATACCTCCAATTAGAGAGAGTAGTATTGAAAATAAGATGAAACGAATTGGTCTTTGGTGTTGTTGGTATATTTCAAAAGTAAATAGTCACGTTTTAAATAGTTGCGGCGTAAATACTTATGGAACATATAGCAACACAGTAAATGCAGGGTAAATAGCAACGGATTAAATAGCAAAAGGAGTAAATAAGTGACGGAGTAAATTTACCGATGTAGTATTTAGTGACGTAGTCTTGGAGTGCTTACAGTTTACTCGTAATTTAGTTGCGTACTTATGGAGTATTTAGTGAGGGAGTAAATATTTACAGAGTAATTAATTACAAGAGAAACAGTTACGAAGTAAATAGCCACGGAGTAAATAATTACGGCGTAAATATTTACGGAGTAAATAGAAACGACGCTAACAGAGGAAATATTTACGGAGCACATCTACATGTACTTAATACCCCCCATAATCCGCCGCAAGGGCGTGTGGCGGGGGGTGTTAGGGCACCACTCATAATTAAGGAAAAAACGCATTCAAAAGCCACAAATTTATACAGTCCACAAACAAAACAGTAAATTAATACTAGTAAACAGGAGTAAATCCAGAGTAAACAGCAACGGATTAAATAGCAAATGCATAAATAGTTACGGAGTAGATACATACGTGGTTGCGGGGAAATCCATTACAGATCGAATAATTGCCAAATTAAAATGTTACGTAATCTATTGAGTTGAAAGTGATTTTCTAACATAACAGGAAAACCAAAAAAAATATAAGCAATAAATGTTTAGAACAACAACATAATTGCAATAATATGCTGCATAATTACTATTGCCTACATGTTGTGAATAAACGAAAAGACACCCTTCCTAACTGTACGTATATCTTCACCAAATAGATAGAAATCCATGTAAAAAAAACGCAAAGATGGTAATAATTAAGTTTAAACTTCAGTGGAACTTGAAGAA
Source organism: Hetaerina titia (assembly GCA_037158775.1). Lineage (NCBI taxonomy): Eukaryota > Metazoa > Arthropoda > Insecta > Odonata > Calopterygidae > Hetaerina > Hetaerina titia. Next base: position 28,828,107 of record CM073773.1, read on the forward strand.
ATGGAAAACATTACTACATATGTCATCAGCTTCAATCATAAAAAAAACATAACTGCCCATCAAAATTAGGTGCGTCATTTCTTTAAACTTTTCACGTTATGGGAAATGACTTTTTTAACGAGTTATCCCACGAAAAAAAAACATTTTATGCGACAGATTTTTCTCACAGAGTTTCAAGTTCAAAGATAAATTCAACTCAGAAAATTAAATCATAAACAAATATTAATTGTATTTCAATTGATAATAAGATGATAAATATTAATAAAATTTAAAGAAATCCCAATTATTTTTTTTTTAACTTTAGGACACATACAAAAAGTGGAAACGTAAAAATTGTATTGAAACCCAATAATAAGGAAAATAATGCCAGAGGTTCAGGAGCAGTAGAAAGTACACTAATATTAATTGTTCGAATTTTAACATTGAAAAGGTGTCCTCGATCTATACTTGTTTGCAGCAAGTGTGACTGAAACTGGCAAAAAATTAACACGCACGCAAAAATAGTCACGGTCACTCGTAAAAAGTTTTAAAGTACAAGATGGCGAAAGAGAAAGATGGCCGAACCAGAACTAGTAATTGGAGGTGTAGTAATTTAGGACAAGTTTAATGCGCTCGTTAAGAGAGTGTGGACATAAAATCAAATTAACAGATTTCTCCTTTGGTGGGCACCAGGTCAAGCGGGGCAATCTTTTGCGTCATTGCAAGGCTCCCAGGAAAATTATATTACACATTTCATGGAACCCGGTAAGCGATCGATAGGGTATGTGGCAGGGGATGAAGTATTATTAGGTAATGTACCGGTTAAGATAGGTTTTTGGATGGACACAACTATCAAATAAATATTTTGTGACTCTTAACAAAACACAATCCAGGAACCTAATCTACATCTGGTCCCTCTTCATCTCTGTGTACTTCTTTCATCCCGTCCAACATCCCTATCCTGTTCCTGCCCTTTCCTCGCTTGCCCAACATTCTCCCCTCTATTACCCTCTTCAACATTCCACTACCGCTCAATACGCCTTTCATCCATTTTTCCTGCCTCCATAGGATTTCTCTCAACAAACCCCTCTCCTCACCCACCATCTCCAGTACTTCCTCATTTGTTTTCCTTTCGGTCCATTTCATCTTCTCCATTCTTCTCCACAACCACAATTTTAAGGACATATATCTACTGTAATAATCTAGATAGGCTGCTTAGTTACAATAACACTCCGAGTTCGGGTTTCCGTGCCATAATTATGGACTTGGGATTGTTATGTGTTCTCTTTATTATTACGATTATTGGCAAGTGTCTCTTGCGAATTGTAGCTCACTTTGTTATTACTATTATTGGCTAGGTTCTCTTGCTAATCGTAGCAAACAACAATGAAAAAAGAAATAAACGGTGGAAGTAACAGCTTTCCCTATGAATTCTGAAACAAATGAAAATGTTCCAAAACTACCCCTTCGCGAGCCTTGGAAATTAATAGCACTAGGAGGCCTTATGTCTGCTGCTGAGATCGCCTGAGGAAAGGGGGTGGGTGAGGGTGGTTTCACCCCCGTCGCCTCGTTAAAGCGCTCCACCGACTTTTCCGCAGTCAACAAGGGCTCGACTTCCGGTCTCACAATGCGCCCCCCCCCCCTGCCCACCTTTAACAAACCTTCCTCCCCTCCCATTCCTTCCGGTACCCACTCCCCCCCAAACCCTTCCTCAAGAGACATCGTCTTCCCATTGTTGTGTCCCCCCCCCCACACCGCCACATTCTTCAAACCTTCCCCCAACCGAACATGCTCCTTTCGCTCCAGACAAGAAGTTAGCCGACAATTTTCACGTGTCTGCGTTTAGGTACGCGTGAAGGATTGCGACGGAAACAGTTAAGAAAAATGGCTCTACACTTACCCTATCTTATTTTAATAAATAAATAAATAATGAATTAAAGGATAAATAAAAAAATTCTAAATATCCTAAGCTTGAACGTTTATCCTAACTTTTCTAAGTTTGGATGTATATTCTTAGTTTGATTCAAATCCTAAATATCCTAAATTGGAATGCATATCCTAAATATCCTCAGTTTGAATGTATATCCTAAATATCGCAAATTTGAAAGTAAATCCTAAATATCCTAAACTGGAATGCATATCCTAAATATTCTTAGTTTGAATGCATATCCTAAATTTCGCAAATTTGAATGTTAATCCTAAATATCCTAAATTTTAATGTATAGTCTTAGTTTGAATGCATATCCTAAATTTCGCAAATTTGAATGTGAATCCTAAATATCCTAAATTGTAATGTATAGTCTTAGTTTGAGTGTAAATCCTAAATATCCTAAATTGGAATAGATATCCTAAATATCCTCAGTTTTAAGGCATGTCCTAAGTATCGTAAATTTGTATGTAAATCCAAAATATCCTAAATTTTAATGTATAGTCTTAGTTTGAGTGTAAATCCAAAATATCTTAATTTTAATGTAAATTCTAAATGTACTTAGTTTGAATGTAAATCCCAAATATTTTCATTTTAATGTACATTCCAAATATCCTAACTTTGAATGTATATCCTGAACATCCTTAGTTTGATTGTAAATCCTAAATATCTTAATTTTAAATGTATATTCTAAATATCCTTAGCTGGAACGTATATCCTTATTATCATAAGTACCAACGTAATCGTGAAAAACACTATAAAGGTCATAAATAACAGAAGAATGTTATACATCGCCATGATTAAAATTCACGGGCAGAGAAGAACAAAAGTTTGCAACACAGCAATGCGAAATAAATCAGGGAAAACTAGAAGTTTTCATGAAAATAAAAATGGGCCTTATTTTTTCACTTCGCTTTCCCCGAAAGGGAAAGAAAATAAAGTGTTTGAGCCCAAGTACACAACTTAATACGAGGACAAGACAAATTGAACACGTATTATGCCAAACGTCGAAGCGTTAAATCGAAATTCATTCCCCTCCTCCTTGGTCTGTCCTACCCCGCCCCAGATACTCATTTCAAATGTTTCCGATGACATAATAGAACAAGACGCAACCGTCTTGCGCACGATTGCGATGGCGCGATCGCATGAACAATGTCAGCGCACCGTTACGGAACACGAGTGAACTACTTCGGTCGCGGCCAAAAAAAATAAGAAGGAAACACGCGATCCGACTCGTTCACACGAAAATGTGACCTGGGTTAAAGCAAAAGAGTCCCCCTCGTGCATATCTCCAGTTCTCCATCACGTCCCCCGGTGTAGTCAGGGTGAGACAGGGCAGGCGAATGAGCGCAGGTGGAAACTACTACTTCCGAGAAATAATCGCGGCGGCGTCAAGAAACAATGGCCACGTGTTCGCGTGGGAAATAATGGCAGGGAGGGAGAAGTGTAACCTCGTCCGAGAAATCGGTAAACGCACACTCCGGGGAGGATTCGTTTTTTTTAAAAAGAAAGATCAACCTCACCTGCATTAGATAATTATTGATAGTTAAGGGAAAATAATGAATGAAAACAAAACAGGGTATGTGCGATTTTCGAGGAAGAGGGAGGTTAAGTTGAACAATGAAATAAGACACCAAAAACCAAACCTATCTCGGAAGTGTTTTGGATGAAATAGCCAAACCAGTAGGGACATACTTGTTAGAAAAAGGGTGGATAACCTACAGGATTCCCATCGAGAGGGCCCAGGTTCAAATCCCGGAGACAACAAATATTTTCAGTGGTAGCCCGATCCCTATTTCATGTTTCTTTCTGGAGAGCGTTTTTGTGAGGACGGCATTCCTACCTCCAATTCTTCCCATGCCTCTTTAATCATTTCCTCCACATATTCCTAACACTGCCCATCCGGACACTCCGTTCCCCACTCGACACCTGAGCAGTCTGAGACATGTACAGGTTGCGGATCAATCTCCTGTCTCTCCAATCCATTCCTATTTTCTGCAATACACGCATTAATATTTCCCAATTCACTCTATCAAACGCTTTTTCGAAATCTACAAAACAGGCAAATACGTCCTGATTGTATTTTATATTCCTCTCGATTAGTGATCTCATTACTGCAATGGCATCACGCGTAACTCTTCCCTTCCTAAACCCAAACTGATCATCCCCTAAATAATCATTTGCCCTGCTCTCCACCCTCATGTGGATCTCAAGGACCAATTCGCGTGCGATAAAAATCAATTTTATTTTTTTTGATCCTCAGATACGGCTACCTTTACAATTTTCGGATTAGGAACTAATTTTGATCTGAAGAAATCAGTACTGGATGCATGGAAGGAAGAAGATAATAGAACTAATCCAAAATTACTTACTCGGCAAGTTTTAAACATTAATGGCTGATTTTATATATGATTGTTTTAAATATACAAGGAACGTAGCTACGGTCGTGAATCAATGTAAACAAAAAATACCGGGACCGTAAACTTCAATGGCACCAAATAATAATAAAAAATAATAATAAAAATAAATAAATGGAAATACCCCCCACTCGCACCCGAGTAGTCTGAGACAAATAAAGGTTGCGGATTAGCCTCCTGTCCCTTTAATTTATTCCTATTTTCTGCAACACTCATTAGTATTACCCAATTCACTCTATCAAACGCTTTTTCGAAATCTACGAAACAGGCAAATACGTCCTGATAGCATTCTGCGATATTCTCGTTTATTCCTCTCGATTAGTGATCTCATTACTGCAATGTCTTCACGCGTACCTCTTCCCTTTCCTAAACCCAAACTGATCATCCCCTAAGTAATCATTTGCCTTACTCTCTATCCTTTTGTTGATGATCCTGAGAATAACTTTAGCTGCGTGGGATATCAAACTTATTGTTCTGTAATCCTCACATGATGTAGCCTTAGCCTTTTTTGGAATAGGAACTAACACTGATCTCACAATATCTTCCGGCCAGATTCCTTCCTCATAAAATATATATATATATATATATATATATATATATATATATGCACTATAGATAATATGAGTCCTGGCAACTACGGGACTCGGCCCAAGAGGCCGTGTGTCGTGCCCGGCAGCGGGAGAGGCAAGGCTTCCGCGGTCGTCATCCCACGAAACCCTTGCAGGGAAGAAATAACTGCAGCAGGACAGAAGACTCAGAAGAAGGCGAAAGTAGTTAGAATAGGAACCTGGAATGTCAGGACAATGTTGAGGAGAGGCAAATTAGAAAATATTAAGCGAGAGATGGAAAGAGATAATATAGATGTTTTAGGTCTCTGCGAGGTGAGATGGAAGGATAGCGGGGATTACTGGAGTGACAATTATAGAAAGATATACAGCGGCGGGGACGAGAGCCAACGAGGGGTTGCCGTAATTTTAAATAAAGGGGTAGGAAGAAGCGTAGTCAACATAAAGAAAGCGACTGATAGAATTCTACTCGTAGAGAATAAAGCAGAGCCGACGAACTTGGTCATTGTTCAGGTATACATGCCACCGGGCAACCAAAAGGAGGAAGAAGTCAATAGGATGTATGATGAGTTAGAGGATATCATCGCGAGTGTTCCTGCAGGGAAACATTTGATAGTGATGGGGGATTGGAATGCGACCGTAGGCGAAGGAAGAGATGGTGGTGAGGTGGGGGACTATGGGTTAGGCACAAGGAATGAACGCGGGGAGAAAGCAATTGAATTCTGCAGAAGACAGGGGTTAGTCATCACTAACACATGGTTTAGACACCACAAAAGGCGTAGGTATACATGGAAAATGCCAGGTGACTCAGAAAGGTATCAGTTAGATTATATTATGGTTAGGCACAGGTTTAGGAACAGTGTGATAAATTCGCACAGTTTCCCAGAAGCGGATGCGGACTCTGACCACAATTTAGTTGTCATGAAATGTAACGTCCGTTTCAAGAAGATAAGGCAAGGGCGGCGGGTTAGGAAATGGAATTTAGAAGCAGTAAATGGATTAACGAGGATGGAGTATCAGCAGGCTGTAGAGAAAATGATGGATGACGGTAAAGAACTGAGTACCATTGAAGAAAAATGGGAATGTATCAAGAATGGGATATTGGAAGCCGCTAAAGACACTATAGGAACCGTTAACGGAAAAAGGATAAGGAAACCATGGGTAACGGATGAGATGATTGCAAAGATGGATGAGAGAAGAAGATGGAAAAATGTAAACACAGAGTTCGGCAAAATGAGGTACACAGAATTAAACAATAAATTGAGAAGGGCCACAAATAAAGCAAAAGAAGAATGGTGGAAAACGCAATGCGAGGGTATGGAAAGTTTAAAGAAGAAGGGTGAAATTGGTGCTCTATACAGCAAGGTTAAGTTATTATCGGGAAGTAAGAAGGCAAGATCTGTGCTAACAGTTAAAGATAAATGGGGTAAGATAATAGTTGAACCAGGAAAAATCCAAGACAGATGGAAGGAATATATAGAAACACTGTACGGTAAAGAACTTAGGCCGACAAGGTTAGACATAGAAAAGGAACATGACAAGAAGAAGATAGCTTAGGTCCAGGCATACTCGACGATGAAATAGAAAGGGCATTAAAGGAGATGAAAGCAAATAAGGCTGTGGGGGTGGACAATATTCCTGTAGAAATGTTGAAATGGTTAGGGAAAGGTGGGAAGAAGGCCATATATGGACTGATTCGTAGTATCTATGAGGAAGGAATCTGGCCGGAAGATTTTGTGAGATCTGTGTTAGTTCCTATTCCAAAAAAGGCAAAGTCTTCGTCATGTGAGGATTACAGAACAATAAGTTTGATATCCCACGCAGCTAAGGTTATTCTCAGGATCATCAACAAAAGGATAGAGAGTAAGGCAAATGATTACTTAGGGGATGATCAGTTTGGGTTCAGGAAAGGAAGAGGTACGCGTGATGCCATTGCAGTAATGAGATCACTAGTCGAGAGGAATATAGAATACAACCAGGACGTTTTTGCCTGTTTTGTAGATTTCGAAAAAGCGTTTGATAGAGTGAATTGGGAAAAATTAATGCGTGTATTGCAGAAAATAGGAATGGATTGGAGGGACAGGAGACTGATCCGCAACCTGTACATGTCTCAGACTGCTCAGGTGCGAGTGGGGAACGGAGAGTCCGGATGGGCAGTGTTAGGAAGAGGTGTAAGGCAGGGTTGCCCATTGTCACCGGTACTGTTCAACGTATATGTAGAGGAAATGATTAAAGAGGCATGGGAAGAACTGGAGGTAGGAATGAAAGTCGGAGGGGAATTCGTAAAATCGGTTAGGTTTGCTGATGACCAAGCATTAGTTGCTCAGTCAGCCAAGGGGTTGCAAGCATTGTTGAGTGAATTGGAGGTTCAGTGCGATAAATATGGGATGAGAATCAATATTAATAAAACAAAGGTTATGCGATTTTCCAGAAAGAAAAAAGCTAAGCTAAATATTAAAATAGGCGGGGAAAAAATAGAGCAAATAGAACAGTTTACATATCTCGGAAGTGTTTTGGACCAATACGGTCAAAGTGGTAGGGACGTAAGGAGAAGAATTGCGCTAGGCAAGGAGGCTTTCTCAAGGAGGAGGGAGTTGATGACGGGGACGTTGAGTAGGGATGTTAAGACAAGACTCGTAAAAACTCTGATATGGAGCGTAGCTATGTACGGCGCGGAAACGTGGTCGCTGAAGCAGGGGGATAGACGTAGATTGGAGGCTTTTGAAATGTGGGTGTGGAGAAGAATGGAGAAGGTGAAATGGACCGAAAGGAAAACAAATGAGGAAGTACTAGAAATGGTGGGTGAGGAGAGGGGTTTGTTGAGAGAAATCCTATGGAGGCAGGAAAAATGGATGAAAGGCGCATTGAGCGGTAGTGGAATGTTGAAGAGGGTAATAGAGGGGAGAATGTTGGGCAAGCGAGGTAAGGGTAGGAACAGGATAGGGATGTTGGACGGGATGAAGGGAGGAAAGAAGTACACCGAGATGAAGAGGGACCTGATATAGATTAGTTTGCTAGGTGGGGAGTCACAAAATGATTATTTGATAGTTGTGTCCATCCAAAAACCTACCTTAACCGGTAGATTACCTAATAATAAATAATATATATATATACCCCCCCCTACCCTGATGTGTGAATATTCACACGCCATCGGGCTTGGTACATGGGTGAGCTCTACCATCACCTACTAAACCGACCTTAGGGTTGATTACTGTGTTTATATATATATATATATATATATATATATATATATATATGCAAATATATATATATATATACATGTGTTTCGCGGTTGAAACGTTGGACTACTGACCGTAGGGCCCCGGTTCGATGCCCGGACAAGCCACTCTAGGCACCTGCAGCTCCACCCAAGCTATGTGATTTTTCGGTTATCAGATCTTGCTGGGAAACCATAAGCGGCATAGGGAAAGGAACTGGTCCCCCTTATATA